>CAUYPK010036550.1:0-42609 GCA_963574355.1 Loris lydekkerianus
AGATGTTTTCTGCTCTAGTTTTTTCAATGAAGAAGAGATCACTGTGGATGACACAGGTTATTCAGTGTGGGTTTTAAAGACAAATTCCTGAACATGAAAGTAGACATTAAGTTTCTATCAATAGCTCAGTTCTTTTTAAAATAGACTTTGTCTTTCTAGGGGCAGTTTTAAGTTATGGCAAAGTAGAGTAGAAAGTACAGAAGATTTCTACATGCTCCACCTCCCCAACTATCAGCCTCCTACACCAGAGTGGTATGTTTGTTATAATTGCTGCACCAACATTGGCATCACATCACCCAATGATCATAGTCTATTCTTGGTGTCTCTATTCTATAGATTTTGAAAAATGACATGTGCCCACAATTATAGTATCTGCTACAGTTAATTTCATTGTCCTAAATATTCTTTATGCTTTGCATTTTCATCCTACACCCTAACCCCTGGCAACCACCTTTTCCAGAATGTCAAATAGTTGGGATCATATAACACATAGCTTTTTCAATTGGCTTTTTCACTTAGTAATATGCATTTAAGTTTTCTCCACGTCTTTTCATGACTTGATAGCTCATTTCTTTTCAGTGCTGAAGAATCATTTTTTTTTGTAAATGAAGTCATCAAAAGTTGCCAGAGATTCTGTCTCAAAGTCGAATGAAGGCTATCAGTGAAGGGAAAAAAATCCTGGTACTGAGAAAAGAGGAGCCACATTTGGAAGCTTTGAAAGAATAAGCTTTGCAGAAGCCTCTTACCACCTGATAAATCTGAATCTAGGAGATTTCCTGAGAAATCTGGGAATCCACCTGGCAATCTTGAATTCTCAAGTTCTAGAAGTCTTTTTCATGAATATTTTCATTTTAAAGTTCTAATTTCAGATCATTTATTAGCCAGTATTTTTATTTAAAAAATTTCAAGGACAGTGACATATGAAATGCTTTCTGAAACTTTGCATACATGGTGATTGACTTCTTTTGTTGCTTTCACAAATAAAAGAAAAAAAATCCACATATATTCTTAGATCACAGCTATTTCAAATCAAATCAACATATTTGCTTTATTATTAGTTACCCCTTAGTGTTAAGAGAGCAACAGTTCTGAGACCAAACACTTTTTTGGGCTTTAAGGAGTAATCTAATTTATCTGCCTGGATTGTTCATCAATTTTCCCCCCTTCTTTATATTTCTAAAGAAAAAAAAAAAAAAAAAGGATGAGGTAGGTGTGGTTCTTTTTATACTACTTTTGCCTGGAAAACAGTTAGCTCTCTATTACATATGTTTGACCAATTAGAAAAATTTCCTTTAATTCCTTCAATCTGACTTTTGTCTCTGTTTCTTCTGATTATTACTTGGGATTGTTCCTAATTCTTAGGTTTCAAATTTGTTCTTTCTCCATTTCATTCCAATTAATCAGTTTCAGCAACTTTGATTTTTCTCTATGTTTTAAGAGGGTTTCTTAAGTTTGTCTCTTAAACACAGATTCCATTTTTTCACAGCATGTCATCAACCTCTCTTATCCTATTGCAATGCTTTTTCTTGCAGTATCACCTGTTTGCAATTTCACCATACCTTTTGTCTCTTTGTGGTTTTCTGTTACTGTTTCATGGAGATTTTCCTCTTGCATCCTGTTCATTTGCCAGAGCTTTTCCCGCCATAGTATTCCTCCCCCCTCCATGATATATTAGAATTACTAATATATTGAGTTTGAGAATTTAATTTCAAGTACATTTCATTGAAAAGGAACACAGAGAAAGGGGGCTTCAAGGGGTGTGTGTGTGTGGGAAAGCCCGGCCTACAGAACAAGGGAGTCTGGAGGGAAAAGAATGTGGTTAGGAGGTAATCTAGGTAAGCAATGACCAATAGAAAAGGACACTATTCAATGTAGGTAACTAATGATCAATAGAAAAGGACAGTAATCAATGACCAATAGAAAAGCGTAAAGCTGCCTGCAGGTGCAGAGGGACCAATGAGAGAGTTACAAACAATTTCAAATGGAGAGAATGAGAATGCTTAGACCTCTGCAAAGCCTTGGCATCTCCAGCACTCTCACCTCTTCTCATTCAGAAGAAGGACCCACTTCCAACTCTCTTCGGAAGTGGTCTATGCTTTCTCTTTGTTCTTAAATAAAATTTCTCTTTGTTGTACTAAAACTTGTGCAGGTTACTTCTGCTTTCTATTCACACTGCCTGTGCTGCTCCAGTTTTTCTTTTGGTTTCTACCCATTTTCACTTTTCATTCCTGCTGTGCCTCCGTTCAACTTTCTAGTTCAGCTGAGTAATTGAACAAGGTCCACTGGGTTTGGGGAACCAGGATCCCCAGGACTCCCAACACTCATCATGCAAAAAATGTTGTTTATTCATTTTCTACAGCAGACCTAATCTTTGTCATGGACCACCACCTCAACCGTAAATTGGGCAAGGAAGGCATGGGGTCAAGGGGGTATAGCAAACATAGATCTTACTAGTTAACAGCATCTCTATTTCTTCCAGTTTGGAAAGGCTATTTTGGATGACTCACTCTCTTTTGGGGAGAAGCTCAGTCTTTTAGATCTTCCCTTACCCTACTTATATGTCTTTGGGATTTGGGGGGATAGGGTACTTTGTATCCGTTTTGTTCAATGGTCTCTGCTATAGAGGATTTGGTGAGTCTGGTCTGGTTCAACCTGGACTGGTGATGTTCACTGGGGAGTGACTGGCCATGTCTGGCCCTTTCAGGCGTGGTGCACTGGTATACACTACTGAAGTTCTGGTCATTTGTCTTTTGTTTTGATGTGGCTGCACTGAAGGCTCTGCTGATCTCCTAGCATTAACGGGCATGTTCCCCTTTTCTCTCTAGGTCCCAGGGACATTTCTGCATCCCCTGAATTACTCTTTGGGAACATGGCCTTGGGCTCAGGCCCTTAAACATCCCTTTAGATAGGTCTAACTTTTTTTCCCCTTTAATGTGGTATGTTGCTCTGATGACTTGCTGAATGCCAGTCTTTCAAATGAAGACTTAAAATCTTCTAGTCCATGTCTGAGAAAATGGGGGGAGGGGGGAAAGTCCCATGATTCTGGAGTTCCCCACCTTACTTAGTTATCATCAGTAGAACCTTCTCTGGCATTTTGTCCTGGCTAGGGGACAAGATCAACATTTCTGCTTGTGTTCCTACCCTATCTCTTCTCTCCTAAAACAATGTCTTTCTGTCCTAGAACTTCTCTTTATTACGAACTGAGTTCTCTAGCTTCCTCTTTTAGTAAAACTCTATGAGGGGGATTGCAAACCTCGAATGAATTCAGATCTCATTCATTCATACTTCGCATTTGATTAGTAAAAACTGTTTCTCTTCTTTTTGTTTTACAATGTTAAAACTCCTTTCATCCTTAACAAGAGCTTTTCTACAAAATCCCAGTTTGTTCTAATCAGTGGTTCTCAACCTTCCTAATGCTGCAGCCCTTTAATATAGTTCCTGTGGGTCACAACCTACAGGTTGAGAACTGCTATTCTACGTAATTTCTGGCCTCCCCCTGTTAGGCTAGCCAGTTAGTTAGACATGTATGGAGTGGATGGCAGATGCAGTTAGGTTATTTTGGACTGACTTGGGTAAGGCTGACCTGGACTAATGTGGGAATGGGGTTAATTGATAATAGAGACCTTGTAGGTGTGAAAACTTATAGGTTCAAGGTTTTGCAGGTGGGTTGTTCCAGGGAGCTGGTTGTTTGGGAGAACTGATTAATATCACTGAGGCTTTTTGATATAGACAGATAGATATTGTTAATTAACTGAAAATTGTTATGGGAATGGAGTTAATCAAGACCACAGTGAGTTTCCAAGAAACAGCTGACACCCCTTCAAAGTTGTGTATAAAATCCAGCATTCTGATGCCTGCGGTGGCTAGGATGTGGCCTGATTTACTGTCCAAACCTTTAAAATAAACTTTTCCTTTCTTGCTAAAACTTTACTTGTTCTTGCTCTGTCTCATTATTTTGGTGGCTACCTCTAGCCATCACAGTGCCGCCCTAACTTTTTGGTGAGCCAGCCAGAAATTCTTTTTTATTATTATTATTATTATTTTTATTATTAAATCATAGCTATGTGCATTAATGCAATCATGGGGCACCATACACTGGTTTTATAGACTGTTTGACACATTTTCATCACACTGGTTAATGTAGCCTTCCTGGCATTTTCTTAGTTATTGTGTTAAGACATTTATATTCTACATTTACTAAGTTTCACATGTACTAAGATGCACCGTTCCAAGCATGGGGATCTCAGATAGAGAAAAGTAAATGAAGAGAAGGCATGCAAAAACATAGAAAGGGGCTGACTCTTTAAAGATCACTCTGGTCATTGTTTGGAGAAAGAATTCAGAAAGAGAACGGTGTGGAGAATGCAGATAGATTAGACAGGAGGATATCACATGTATACACATTTTAGGAAAGGAAAATACTGTATTAAAATTGTAACACTGAAGATATACCAATAAAAAAAGATGAATGCAAGTCACAATGAGCACCTCTTGTAATTGCAGAACTTAAGATGACTTGAATATTGCAAATTTAATGAATTTTTTTTCTTGAAATGTGTATATATTTTTAGCACCCTCTGTATATATCTATGTATACTGAGAGGGCTTCAAGTTGGATTGCACAAGTAAGATTTAAAAAATGGTGTGGAAAAGGATTTCCCCAGGCTACTGGTTTGAATAAATGGGACAAAGTATGGAAATTCCAGGTGAGAATGAAGTTTGAAAGTTAAAAAAGGAGAAGGTTATTTGTTCACTCTTGGATAGAGTGAATTTGAGGGGACTTAGACACCCATAACATTGCATGTAGAAGTGCACACTTCAAAGGCGTGGTCTGGGCTGAGCATCTAAATTCTCGTTAATCAGTTCTCATGTTCATCCTGAACCCGATTCATGTGACCTACTCAAAGTCTCCCCTCTTTCCACCAAGCATTCCTCAATTTCATCCAACTGTGGAGTTTTCCACTAAAGTTTGGCCGTTCTTTTAGTTTAACATTTATCACATTGGAATATTGTTAGCATCACACATGTCACTTGTCCCCTACTTGAGGCAGGCAGTTCTGTATTTCCTAAACTGAACACTTCGTAGAACATAAGCACAATATTTAACATTGTCAGGAATAATAGTTTGTCTACAAGTTTTAGATTTAAAGACTCTGGGAAATAGGAGAGGCCTTGTGTCTAAGCCCCATCCAAGAAGGAATTGCTCTTGCAATGATCTGCTTCTGCTGTGAATTCTTCCTGGGGTGGAGATCTCACTACTTCAGAAGAAAACTGATCCAGTTTTAAACAACTCTAATAATTAGAAAGTTTTTTAAATAAAGAGTTCATATCAGCTCACTTTAATTGATTCTATGACTCTCTGATGTCTTCAGACACTCAGGCCTTTCCCATGTTTCTGCTGGGCTCCTTACCGTGCTAGTGATGTGTTACTTCATGTTTGCAAAATGGCTGTCAAAATTTCAAGCATCAGGTTCGGCGCCTGTAGCACAGTGGTTACAGCACCAGCCACATGCACCTTGGCTGGTGGGTTCAAATCCGGCCCCCGGGCCAGCTAAACAATAATGACAACTGCAACAACAACAACAACAAGAAAAAATAGTCAAGCATTGTGGCAGGCGCCTGCAGTCCCAGCTACTTGGGAGGCAGAGGGAAGAGAACAACTTAAGCCCAAGAGTTTGAGGCCACTGTGAGCGCTCCACCAAGGGCAATATACCAAGATTCTGTTTAAAAAAAAAAAAAATTTCAAGCATCATACTTTTATATTACCTTTTGTCATAAGCAAGATAAAAGAGTGTAAGGCAAAAAAATAACTTATTGTTTAAACTTTGGCACTCTGCCTGCTTGCACCTGCTTGCTCTGCTCATTCACTCATTGACTCCATACCAGTAACCCCCTTTTCATTACTGGGAACCAAGAACCTGGGAAGTCGGGGACCTGACAATTGATCCTGGCCCTATACCCCTCCCAACAGAATGAAAGCTATGGGTGGAGCAACATGGTGATAAGAAAGAACACCTGAAACTATTTGTAAAATAGTCTTTTGTGGTCCATTTCTGGGTATGTTTAGTCACTGGGGATACCAATGTTCTGTGGAAAACAGTTTGATGCCATTAGTTTTCCTGCAGGTTGGGAGAGTTGGTTGTGAAACTAGTGAAGAAGGTTTGATGGCCCAGAGGGAGCTGCTGGGTGGAGTCCCTGGGGTTGGGGCTGACTCACACATTGCAAAGTTACTAAGTCAATTTAGGATCTTAAATATGATCTTTTAGAAGGTCTTTTCTTTTTTCCTCAGTGTATTCACATAGTACTCACCACCCCAGTGACTCAGCTGCCTCAGCAGCCAGCAGCAGCACAGAAAAGGAGCGGAAGGACGGGAGAACACACTCCCCTCGCTCTGTGACTTCCTCAGAGGTGGCAGTTTATTAGCAAGACTTTGGCTTGATTTCTCAGACTTAACGATCATAAAGTGAGTAATTTCTTTTACAGCCCAGTTATTTTATATCAGCGGTTAGGCTGGTAATAGTAAAAGCTGTTGCTCAGCTGTCTGGGATGTACCGTGCACTTTCTCTGAAAAGGACAAGGTCTGTATTTAATTCAGGTCTCTAATTGGTGTTTGTTTCTTAAGGGTAAGATAAGTTGCTGTCCTCCCAGCCCCTCTCCCATCCCCAGCTGCCCTATTTCTCCTAAAAATTATTTCATCATCTACTTAACATGGATTGTGAACTAAAATAAAATCTTAAGGCTTTCCCCCACCAGCTGACTGAATGAATCCCCTCTAGGCCAAGCAGATATCCTAAAACTCAGTTGCTGGCCTCAAGAAGGGGAGATCAGACCTGCCTGATCACGCCCCATCCCTTCTTGGAGATATCTTTGTAATTCATTAACAAATCTAAGGCTGTGCAAAACAAACCTGCATATTTCCTCAACTTACATAACAAATACATGGCCCAGTAGCTTATCTTTGATTAGCACAGTTTCTTATTTTAACTTTAAAAAATGCTAAGCCACTATACTAGTGGTTTTCGACCTTTTTTTATCTTACCGCACACTTGAACACTTAAATTATGTTGATCAAAAAAAGAAAAAAGTAAAGAAAGAATATAGTTATTGTGCTTTGAACTTCTTTTGAAAATAATCAAATTAATGATATTTTCACAGGCACCTAAGATCCTCTCATGGCTCACTGGTTGAAAATCACTGTTAGACAAAGCTTCATTTTTTTAAACCAAATACAAATCAAAGAATCTTTAACCCACCTATACCTTGTAAGCCCTCTCTGCTTTGAGATGTCACACCTTTTGGGGCCAAACCAATGTATACCTTCCTTGTATTGATTTAGGACTTTATGTGTAATTCCTATCTCCCTGAAATGTATAAAACTGTAACCCAATCACTGTGAGTCCACTTATTCAAGGCTTCTTGGGCATAGCTCCAGAACATGGTCTTTAAATTTGCTTCAGAGTAACTTTTTAAAATTATTTTCAAGAGTTTGGCTGCATTTTAATTGACAGACAGTTGAGCTTTGTCACTCATGAGCTCACCTGAAACCCTCCACCTCTGTCAAGTCTGTCCCCAAAATCCAATCCCTTGCCTGCATCAGGGCCTCAAGGAGGGCCTGCCAATTCCAGAATGCTATTCTCTCTCCCTGCGCTCCACAGAATGATTTGGCTGGAAGTAATTTACTAATGCAACATGACACTACATTAAAATGTATTTTCTTTGAAGTATAAACTAAGTGCAGCATTAAGTGGTCCATCTGTATAGCAGCTTCACTCCCAACTCCTCAGAGACCCAGACTCTTCCAGCTCATCACTCTACCCTCTCCAAACTTGACCTGCATTGTTAGGGACTAGCCCCAAACTATACCATGAGTTTTCTCCCAGTGACTGGTGGAGACAAGAGGATGAAGAAAAATGAAGAAATCAAGACACAAAGAGTTTTTGTAGAGAATTGGGTTGGGGTGGCTGAACACCTTCAGGCATGATGACTGGTGGAAAACCCCTTGCTCTGGGCTAGCTCTGTTTTTATTACAAACATTAAATGGTGGGGAGGCTAAACCCTTATGTCATGGTTCTTGCTGGGCTTGCATTTTCTAAGCAAACTATTTCTTTAACCAACTACCTTAATTGCATTGATTTACTTCTTTTTTATCACTCTAAGTTATTTTTATTTTATTTATTTATTTTTTTGAGACAGAGTATCACTATGTTGTCCTTGGTAGAGTGCCATGGGGTCACAGCTCACAGCAACCTCAAACTCTTGGGCTTAAGCTATTCTCTTGCCTCAGCCTCCCAAGTAGCTGGGATCACAGGCACCTGCCATAATGCCTGGCTGTTTTTTCTTGCAGTTGTTATTGTTGTTTAGCTGGCCCAGGCTGGGTTTGAACCAGCCAGCCTTGGTGTAGGCTGGCCCTGTACTCATTGAGCTATGGGAGCTGCCCTAAGTTATTTCTGATCCTAACACAAACAGAGCCTGAGACAGGAAGACAGTCCAGGTGCAGAACATGAAGGTCAACCCCAATTAGACCATGCACACAAACCCCAAGATGTGCAATTAAAGCCCCAGGGAAGCCTTGTAAGCAGTTGGGTGCTGTGCCATAGTGACAAATGGGAGTGGAGAGGCACTTTCAACTCCCCGAGAGACTTTTTCTCTCCTATGGAGATCACAGTGTTGTTTCTTTCTTTCATAAATCTTCCCAACCCCCTGAGCTCACTCCCTCCAAGAGAGTAGTCCTACCTGCGGGAGCCTGGCCTCTCAGTGCTCAGAGACCTTGGGGCTGAGTTGCACTAGGGAAGGAATGAAGCTCCAACAAGACAGTCTCTTCATCTTAAAGGGCCAGGCTTTCAGGTTGTTGCACTTTGCAACAGATTTTGGATTTTTCAGTATTGATCTGTAGTCTGAATATGTAGATGCTTTTCTATGATCCACTTCTCTCCTGTCTCTGTTTGTTTTATCTGTCATCTACAATTGTTTTATTAGTTCAACATCTAACCTACTTATAATAAACAATTGAATATTGGTCTTAAGCTAACCAAATCATTATTTGTATCCATGCAAGCACATCAAGATATGACACTTCCCTTAAATACCCACATGTCTACCTGTAGTGCATTGTTTTTGATTTTCAGCTGTTTCTTCATTCCAGGCTTAAGTAAAAAGGGAAGGGTAAATAAGATGTGGGAATCCAGGCCAGGTCTCAGTTGTACTCTCAAGAAAAGATTCCAGAAGCTGTCACATGACTTTCCCCAACATCCATGGAAACGTGCCCACCCCAAGCCACAAGGAAGTCATGAGCCCAGGTGAAAATTCTCTTTTATGAAAGAGTGAAGAGTTGACCTTTTCTTTTTTTATTTTTTATTTTTTGAAGGGGGTAGGGGAAAGCATACAGCAGCCTCTGCTCCAGTCAAGATATAAGTTTTCTGGTATGGTTTGAAGTCTACTCTAAAACTAGCTTTAAAAATATTTTTGATAAAGGCAGCATCTCTGAGGTAAGTTTCTACCCTATATGGTTTGAAAAGGAATTACTTATTGGAGTATGAGTTTTGTTTGTTCTTAAAGCAATATTAACATGATTAAATTTATATTATCTTTTAGTTATGTTCTCTTCTAAGCTGTCTGTTTTATCATTGGTGATGTTATTCTCTTGCAAATGACATGATTCTGTTTTGAAGAAAGAATAGTTCTAAAACCAACCTTTCAAGGCTTTCACAGAATAAGGGTAACAACTCTCCAGTGGAAAATGAACTTCTGAAATATTTAGGTCTGAAATCATGCACTTGGACTACACCAGAGCCCAGAGCAAGGAATGGTGGACCCAGGACCTGCGGGAGCCAGGACACAGATGTTTGGGCTGGTGACAATCTGCAAAGACCCTCTTTCACAAACAAGAACTTCAGCTTACCTGCTCAGTGAATAACAGAGCTCAAAGTCATAAAATGGAATTCACCTCCAATATCCTTTATTGTTTCTAAATTGCTAATAGTAGGAAAAAGTTTGCCCAAGGTAAAACTCCACTGTTTAACTGTTGCTCCCATTGGAGTCCATCTTAAAGCCAGATCAGAATAAATGGATCTTTCTTCATTCACTAAAATTCGATCGAGAACCTATCATGTGGCAGACATGGTCCTGGAATCTGGAAAACAACAGTGAAGGATGCCGGTCATTTGATTTTGATTGCTGACCCATTCTGCCATGTTCCCTTTCTTTGCTGCAAACATTTCTGGGGCTTCTTTGCCAACCAGCTCCTGATTATATTTAACCAATGGGAGGAAATCCCTAGGGAGGAATAGGGATGATTGAGAATTTTTTGTCCATCCCTTCCACCCTCCAATCCAGGCTTCTAGGAGTGGTGTCTCCTTTAGCAACTGTATTGCCATGGTGATTTCAGATCTATCAGAAGCATCATTTCGTGGACCCAGGCAGCCACACTGTGGTTTCACTTACCCTCAGGTGGCCCCAGCTTCAGGTCTCTGGTATTAGTGCCTTTTCTTTTTATTTCTCCAGACCTAGGGATAAAAAGTTTCTTGCTCATCATCTTTTTTCTTTTTCTTTTCTTTCTTTCTTTCTCTCTTCTCTCTCTCTCTCTCTCTCTTTCTTTCATCTCTCTTTTTTTTGAGACAAGAGTCTCAAGTTGTTACCCTAGGTAGAGGGCCATGGTGTCACAGCTCACAACAACCTCAAACTCTTGAGCTTAAGCGATTCTCTTGCCTCAGCCTCCCAAGTAGCTGGGACTACAGGTGCCCGCCACAACACTTATCTATTTTTTTTGGTTGTAGTTGTCATTGTTGTTTGGCGGGCCTGGGCTGGATTCGAACCCACCAGCTCTGGTGTATGTGGCTGGTGCTCTAGCCTCTTGAGCTATAGGCGCTGAGCCTGTTGTTTTAACACCTTGTTGCATAGGACCTGCAGTGAGCTTTACTGGGAGAATCACATGCAGACCCCTAGTGTTACATGGCTCTCTTCTATTGATAGTGATTCTTGTTCTGAGATGCAGTCCCAGGGATGGGATAGTTGTTTCCCCTTAAAAATCAAATAAGACTTGACCTATTAATTGTAAACTGAATATTGGCTGATCTTTAGAGACATGAGTTTTCCTGTGTGAAACAGCACTATATTATCAAATGGGAAGGGTAAGTGTGAACTTAGGCTTGAAAGTTCAAGAAGATATAAGTAAGGTGTATGAAAAAGTGACTTTGATTCCCTGGGTGCCTAATTTTGTAACTCTGTCACCTGTCCTAAGGCCATTCCTGTGCCTTTTGGAGAGTTTCCTAATTGATGGAGGAAGAATGAACTTGGACCTGGTGAATGACAGTCTGTGTGACAGGACAGCAGACGCTGAAAGTGGACTGCTTCTGTCTGACAGTTCTATTCAGCATGAGGAAGAGACCCCTTTAAGTGGCAGAACTTCTGGCATCATCTGGTCACCTACTTCTCTAAGAATGGAGATAGGCTCACAGGGTCATAGGTAGATATCTACACTGATTCATGGTGGTGGCTTAATGTTGGCTGGTTAATCAGGGACTAAGAATGAGTCAAACTAGAATATTAGCATCAAGGAGATCTGGAGAGGAGAATTGTGGGTGGGCCTCATGGAAAAGGTCCAGAGTGTATTCACCTCATGAATATGGCCCCACAGGGCACCACTGATGGGGAGGCCCTCAATACTCAGGAGGAAAGATGGCCTGTTCTGTATACATTAGTCAGTCTCTTCTTAAGTGACCTTGAAGCTTGCTTAATAGTCTCATGTACAAAGTAGGCATGGTGATAAAGGTCATTCATAGTCTCAACTAAGTGGACTTCCCCTCGCCTTGGCTGATCTGGCTATGCCTCTGTGGACTGCCCAACTGCCAGCCGTGTAGGTTGGTGCTGTGCAATGTGATAGTATATTGATTACACTGAACTTCTGCCATGTGAAGGGGGCAAAGATATGTCTTCCCTGAAATAAACTCCTATTTTTCTAGAAGTTGATTCGTCTTCCCTGACCCTTGAGTTTTGTTCAAATGCCATATTCACCCTGATGTCCCATTTAATCTAGCTATTAGCCACATAATTTGTTTTATAATGGGAGCAATAGGCATCAGACTTAGCACAGATTTCAGTGTCTTACTACATAACCCTGCTGTCCCACAGGATAAAGTACATGCTTTGAACAGCAATACATTCTTCTGGCATTCTTTTCTTCTTATCCAGAATACATGGGTTTGAGAATACAGGGTGGAACTTGGAGTCACTTTCACTATTAAATTTATCAACACACTTACAAAATGTTTTTTATCCTTTGTCAGCAATTGTGGTTGGAGGTCTTAATTCCCAAAGGAAAATACTTCTACCATGGGACAAAATAATGGGAACTGAAATGCTGTCTAGATATTTCTGTATCTCTGTATAAAAGGGCAACTGAAACACCTGCTTATGAATTTCTGAATGCTTTGCATGTTTTATTTCCTGATAAATTTTATCTCAGCTAATATGAAGGATAAACTCATTATTATGGTTATCATTTGCTGGATGTCTATTATTTTCTAGAAACTGTACCAGAAACTTATATAAGTCATTTAATTACATATTTGAAAACTGAATATAAATTAGGTATTATGATGATCATTTAATAGATTATTAAAATGAGAGCAATTGATAAATTGCCCAAGGCCAGATAGCATGTAAGTACCAGAAATAAAATCCAGATCAACCTAATTCCCAAACACTTACTCTTTCAGTTATGTTTCAGAGTTGACCACAAAAAAGAACCACTCTTTTGCTCAGACTGATTTATTACTTACTAGATTTGTCCATGAGAAAATCAAATAAACTGAGTAGGACTATGTGGTTAATATAGAATCTGAGGAAAAAATAGTAACTAAGATAGTTGACACATATTCAATGATCAGAATATTCTGTCAGTGTTTTAAAAATGCAGGTAAGAATAAAATAAATTAATGCTGACATAGAAATTTCATCATATAAAAATATTCACATTCATCCTGTGTAATTTTGGAAATAGCTATTGTTAAAGAAAGATTCTATTTACCTAGAAATATCTGGGGTGGTCAACCAGTGTGCAAGCATTCCTGTAGGGAAAGTTCCTTTCCTCTTACGCCGCTGGCTAATATATCTGAGTGGTACATAGCTAAACCCAGAATATTCTTTTTTATAGATATTTAAAGCTTGCAAGTCTCAGCCAAAGCAAGAGAGAGACTCTGTCTCTACTTAAAAAGCACCTGTAGTCCCATCTACCTGGGACCCTGAGGCAAAAGGTTTACTTGAGCCCAAGAGTTTAGGTTGGTGTGAGCTATGATGACACAATAGCACTCTACCCATGGTGATGGAGTGAGACCCTGCCTCAAAAAAATAAAACAAAACAAGAACAAAACAAAAAGCAAGGGAAGGTGCAGAGCACAGAGAGAAGTCGAATTGTGTTATATTAATGGCAATGCTCTGGAGAGAAAAGAGCTGCCTCATGCTACCATGCTCGATGGCAAAGGATAACAGAAGCCACTACAACACGGACACATGGAAACACTGGACTATTTAGGCATAAAATATTATATAACTTCGTTGTGTAAAGAATCCTGACTGTGTTTCTGGCTAATGGTGATAATGGTGATAATAATGTAGACCTCAGAAATACTAGCCAGAACCTTGTTATGGTCTGAGTGTTTGTGTCCCTCTGCCAAATACTGTTTTGTTTTTTTTTTTTCTTTTAAGACAGAGTCTCACTTTGTCACTCTTGGTAGAGTGCTGTGACATCACAGGTCACAGCAACCTCTAACTCTTGGGCTTAAGCGATTCTCTTGCCTCAGCCTCCTGAGTAGCTGGGACTACAGGTACCCACCACAACACCTGGCTATTTTTTTTGTTGTTGCAGTTGTCATTGTTGTTTAGCAGGCCCAGGCTGGGTTCAAACCTGCCTGCATTGGTGTACATGGCCGGCACCCTACCCATTGAGCTACGGGCACTGCCCCAAATACCTATGTTGAAACTGAATCACCAAGGTGATGGTCTTAGGAGGGGGGCTTTTGGGAGATGATCAGGTCATGAGGGCAGAGCCTTCCTGAATGGGATTAGTACTCTTATAGAGAAGACATGGCAAGGTCCCAAAGCTGCAGATGGTGGCATGCATGTGAAGAGAAAGGAGCACTTACACACTGTTGGCAGGACTGCAGACTAATATAGTCTTTTTGGAAAAAAGTATGGAGATTCCTCAAAGAGCTAAAAATGGACCTTACATTTAATTCTGCAATCCCATTACTAGGTACTTACACAGAAGGAAAAAAAAATTTATCACAAGGACATTTGCACTCAAATGTTTATCGCTCAATTCACAATTGCTAAAATGTGAAAATAACCCAAGTGCCCAAAACCCATGAATGGATTAATGATGGTATATGTGGTATGTATACTATGGAACATTATTCAGCTATAAAAAGACAGAGACTTTACATCTTTTGTATTTATCTGGATGGAAAGGAGAACATTCTCCTTAGTAAAGTACCACAAGAAGGGAAAAGCAAGCATCCCATGTACTAAGTAGTAATTAGTACTAAGTAAATTAGTACTAAATAAATTAGTACTAAGTACTAATTTGAACTAGTAGGTGAACAACTATAGGACCACACAAGAGAAATACATAAATTCAAGATGGGAGGAGAAAAAACAGGAGGGAGCTCAGTAAACTCCCATTTAATGGGTACAATGTAGGGTTATATGGTATACCTCCTGGGTGAAGGACTCAGCGACAACTCAGATGCTACCTAACAAATGCGAACAGTGTAACCCAATTGTATGTATCTGTATATTAATCTGAATTTTTTTTAAAAAGAAGAAAATAATAAGTAAAAACACCGTACAATATTAACTTAAAAAAGAAAACACACCACAAACCTATCTTTCTCCTTCCACCATGTAAGGACTCAAGAGAAAGCATCACTTATCAACCAGAAAACAGACCCTCTTCAGACCTTGAATCCTGAGGGGAACTTGATCTTGTATCCCACCCCCTCAGTTTCCAAAACTATGGGAAATAAATTTCTGTTATTCATAAGCTATCCAGTTTGTGGTATTTAGTGATAGCAACCTGAATTATAGCCTCATTGCCCATTGTACCACAATTGTTACTCACCTTTCTTTGTTTATTGTATCTGTGCTCTATTAATATTTTTATTAATATTTACTTCTCTATCTTTTCTCCTCTTCCTGGGGTATAAGTTATAGAAAACCTAGATGGAATTACTACAAATCTATAATAATAATGGATATGATCTGTAGAGCGTGGTTTCAAAAAAATGTGGTCTCAAGACATTGTATCTTGTTTAATAGTTGGATATGAATTTAGGTTGTTCCCATTGGGTGAGAGTGTTAGTTATCAAGTATGGATTAATTATTTTTAGTTGGGAGGAGGCATTTATGGATATATGGGGAAAAGAGTAATAGTATTGGGTACAAGGTTGTGTATGTGACTACAAATCTCAGGCACCTGAGGGATGGAATGGAGGAGACACAAACTGAGATGTTGCTCAGCTCCCTGTAGTTTCCCTAGTGACCTGCCTGCATGATTTACTATGTCTCCTGGGCATGGCCATTTGTTCCAAAAATAAAGACATCTGAGAGTCAGTTATATTCATTCTTCTAACAATTTAAAAACATGAACTGAGAGACATAGAAATAGAAGGTGTTAGAGTTGAGAGACCCTAGGCAATGCCTTAGAAAGCCTGTATCCAATCCCTGCAGCTTCTCTGTTTTAGTTCTTTCTTTATTCTGTGATCTTCTCTAAAATCTTTGTAGTATATACTTTTACTT
This sequence comes from Loris lydekkerianus, assembly GCA_963574355.1. Classification (NCBI taxonomy): domain Eukaryota; kingdom Metazoa; phylum Chordata; class Mammalia; order Primates; family Lorisidae; genus Loris; species Loris lydekkerianus. The sequence goes on from CAUYPK010036550.1 coordinate 15,793, forward strand.
GTAAACATTTTTAAATAGGAAAGAAACAAGGCAGGGAATCTAATTTTAAAATTAGCAGAACAGAGAGGGCTGCTAAAAATGCATATATGTGTTTAGGGTCTGTGTTCATGTCACGGAAAGAAGGTGGAAGATAATCTATGGCTGTATTTCAGATGCAGCTAGTCTGATGCCATCCATTGCTCACGGACTTCCTTCTTCTCTGAAATGCCAGTTTTTTAACTTGGTTCTTCTTTACGTTATTAAGTATTGATTTTGGCTGTATCTAAAAGAAAAATGGAATATAACTGTGGGGAAGAAATCTGCAGGACTCTGATGAAAGTACAGCTATTTGGGAGGCAGGTAGTGAAGGAAAGAAAGGCAGAAACCAAATTGCATGACGACAGCAACCCCCTTCCCATACTCCTGTAAATCCTCACGATCCTGATAAGAGTATAGCCATCCGGGGAGGACAGCTAGTGATACAAAGTAGGTCAGAGATCAAATGGCATGGACAGAGCAAACCCCTCCCCACCCTCCTGACATGCTTCAAGACCTATGTTCCTGGGAAGCATCAGAATCTCCTACTCTGGCCCTGGCTGGCACTAGAGATAAGGCCTCATGCAAGATTAACACCTTCTGTGGAAGAGAGTAATTCTAAAATCGGTCTCAGACACAGCTTTGTTCACTCTGCAGGAAAGATGTCTTCCCTCACCTCTCATGACCCCCTCCCACATTGTAACACACTAATAAAAACCCCTTGAAACTGTGTGAGGGTCTGACTTCTGGTCAGAATCCATTCTGCTCCTTTAAAATAAAGCCTATCCTTAATCCCTAGCCTGGCCTCCTCTTTTTCTTGCAGATCCTGGCCAGATTCTATCCCTAAACCTCTCAAGAACATTTTAACCAAAAGGGGAATTTATTATCATTTTAATTTTGTAATTTTTTTAGAAACAGCATCTCACTCAGTTGCCCTGGGTAGAATGTCATGGTGTCATAGCTCACAGCAACCTCAAATTCTTCGGTTTCAGCAATCCTTTGCCTCAGCCTCTTGAGTAGCTGGGTCTACAGGTGCCCACCACAATCCCCACTAGTTTTTCTATTTTTAGTAGGCACAGGGTCTCACTCTTGCTCAGGCTGTTCTTGAACTCCTGAGCTCAGGTCATCCACTCTCCCTGGCCTCCCAGAGTGCTAGGATTATAGGTACGAGCCATTGCACCTGGCCAGAATTCATTATTTTTAATGGGATAAGAAGTACAGAATTAAGTCTCAGGTAACAGCTCACTGACACTGCTGAAAAACAGACACTTTCTGTTTTTCTGCTGCTCCACTGTCCCAACCATGTGAAGTTCTTTCCCATGGTTGTAAAATGGCTGCCGGATCTTTAGGCATCGATCCATTGGAACAGAAGACTCAAAGGGATGCGGTACCAACAGCTTTTTGTTCCTGTCTTAGTAACTATAACAATGGTTTCACTGCTTTAACTATTAAGAAGCCTAGAAAAATCATTTTTCAAGTAGAAAAAGCAAGAAAGATTAGGGTTGGAATGGATGTTGAGTAAACCAACTAAGTCTATCTTCATAGCTTCTAGAATAGTTCATCTTAATGAATTTTCTCAGGCATGGTAATATTTAGAAATAAAAGGTAAAGTAGGCTCTTCAGTATAGTTTTTTAGTTTCTCAGAAAAAAATTCAATCTCATGCTGAAGGCTGCCCTCACTCATGCCTATTGCCCATAAGTTTAGTTCATGGGTTCATAAATCTGTATCACAGATTCACTCAATAATTCACTGTGTGTGTGTGTACATGTAATCCCATTTTTAATGAGCAATATTCTTATATCAAAAAGAATCTGTCTATCTATCTATCTATCTATCTATCTATCTATATAAGTTGTCCTCTCATCCTTGTCTCCTACCCTTTCAGTACACTGTTGCAGATGCCATCAATGTAAGCTATCAAGTTTGTGTTATTTTGTTATAGCAGCCTGAATGAACTCAAACCTCATGGCCAATTTTAGCAACAACCACAATAATTTCTACTTGCCTTTCTTTGTTTGCTGTATCTGTACTATGTTAATACTTATATTAACATTTACTTTTCTAACTTTGTAGGGTTTAAGTTACAGAAAACTCAGATGGGATTGCTACAAATCTATTAATACTAATGGATATCACCTGGAGAGCTTGGTTTCAAAAAATGTCATCTCATGACATTATACCTTATTTAATAGCTGGATTTGAATTTAGGTTGGGGATTCTTCCAGAGAGAGTTTATATATTCACATGAATTGTCCAATCCTCTCTTAACACCACAAATTCCATCTTTGGACATTTCACAAGCAGATGGCTGCTTCCCTTCCTTCCAAGGGAAGTAGAAGGGCAATTAGCCTTCACTTGTTGACTATTACATGCCAGGTGCCTTCATACACACCATCTCATACAGTCTTCTTAATGCCTCTCTGAGAGTGGTATTATGTACACATTCAGGTTGGACATCTGAGTATGTCTCATTTTGTTTGTGCTGTCATAAAAAATGTCTTACACTGGGAAATACATAAATAATATAATTTTTTTTCTCACTGTTCTGGAGACTGAGAAGTCCAAGATCAAGGCACTACCTGATTTGATGTCTGGTAAAGGTTGGTTCTCTCTGCCTCATCAATGACACCTCTTTCTCTGTCCTCATATGGCAGAAGGATGGAAGGGATGAACTTTCTTCCTCAAACTCATGCACTAATCCCATCCATGAGAGACTATGGGCTAATCACCTGCCAAAGGCCCTACCTCTTTATACCATCACCTTGACATTTAAGATTCAACATGAAGTTTTGAAGGGACACATATGTTCAATCTATAGTAGAATAGTTAGATGACACATACTGGGCTAAAAAGCCAGTGAAAGGTTGGACCTGGAATTAAAATCTATGTGTTGGTTTGTCTTCCCCTGAAACATCTTTTTTTTTTTTAAAGAAAAAAATAAAGAATTGCAATGGTAATACACCTGACATACTAAGCTATGTGTATTTTCAGGGAGGTAAAAGAAAGCAAAAGTTTTTAAAGGACAAAAATGAAAAGAATTACATCTAACTATTTTGAAATTGAGTGAGATGCTGTTTCCAAAAAATTAAAAAAATTAAAATGATAATAAATTCCGCATTTGGTTAAAATGTTCTTGAGAAGTTTAGGGGTAGAATCTGGCCAGGGTTAGCAAGAAAGAGAGGAGGCCAGCCTAGGGATTAAGGATAGGCTTTATTTTAAAGGAGGAGAATGGAGTCCGCTTTGGCCTTTGGAAGGATGCTATGGGTAGGTTCCCACTGCAACATACTGCCGGATTTTTTCCCCCTTCTCTATTTGGTGGAGGTGGAGTCTTGTTTTTGTGCAAACTGACAAGGTGGTCCTGGCCTCGAGGTACCCACTGAACCCAGAACCCCAGAGGGCAGTAATTTCAGGTGAGGGTCAAAGTACCCTGCTGAACACCACTATCAATCCTGTTCCTCTCTCTCTTTCTGTTATTCTTTTTGTCATTCTTTATTTTTAGCCTCCTTAATTTTTCTTTTCTCTTTTCCTCTTTTCTCTCTTCTTGCTGTTTATTCTTCTCTTCCTTTTGGTCCTATACCAAAAGGACACTTCAAATCATAAGCACAGAGATAAGGTAATTTAAAGAGAAGGAGGAAGTGAAAGGAAAAAGTAGAGGAAGGAGGCAGACAAAAAGAAAACTCTCCCTCTCCCCCTTCCCCATATTCTTAGGTTATAACTGGGTTATAGCTTTCCTATGAAAGCCATAAATTAGTTTCATAGTAAAAACTATTTTTTGATACTTTTTGTTAAATGAGAAATAAATGGATTCCAATTCAAAGAAAATCATGCACTGGCTCCATAGTTTTAACAGAGTATTTATTAATTATGCCATTACTTAAATATGTATAAGTTTAAAGTTACATGTACATTTCTTATACTTACAACAAATCAAATAGGACAAAACTACAGCATCAGTAAAATCCTAATTAACGGTGTTCTCTGTAACAGACGGGTTGTTTTCATTTGTCTGAAGTACAGACGGGAAAACGGGCTGGTTTGGTGCTTTGCTGCCCCAGCTGCTTCTTTTGGTTGTGAGCATAACACACCATCGCCCCAGTCGCCAGGCATACACTACATGTTTCTTTTTTACCCAACAAATTCATTTTAACCACTGACTCACCCCTGAGATGAGCCACCAAACAAAATATTGACAAATAAACGCTTTCCTGAATGTTACTACAGGCAAACATCTACTAGACATCTACTTGCAAAATGAAAATGTCACAAAAAGATGCAGCCTTTAAAATTTTTGCTGTTTCAGTCTGTGACAAAAAATAACTAAACTCCTTGCTCAAATTCCTGTGGAACCCGCTGCCCTAGAGGACACCAGGAAGCCAGCGGCTTGTACTGGGGGTTATGACCCTATCTCTGTTCTTTTTTCACTATAGCCAAATATCTGAATTGTCACATTGCTGTGTTCTGTCATATGATGGTGTCCTCAGTCTCACATCAAAGTCGTTCAATAAATGAAGGCAGGAGTCTTACTCTAGGGGAACGCCTTCCAAGAGGAGAAATAAGTTTTGACTTTATAATTAGTCAAAGGTGTTAATGTGGCTACAGTCAGGATGAGATAATCATCATTTAAATTTAGCAGACTATAAGGTGTCATGTGACACCGTCTGTCTAGGTACCACCTGCCACAAGCTTGGTAGGAGACACCAGAGTGCAGACAGCATAATGGCCAAACGGACTCCCAACTTGGTCGCTCAGATGATCCACAGTGTGCTGAGCTTTTGCCAATTGCAGTGAGAAGCCGCAAGACACCATGTAATAGAAATTAGACCCTAAAGAACACAGCACAGATCGGAGGTGTGCCCTCTCTCTGTCATCTCTCCAGGTGTGCCCTCTGTCTGTCATCTCTGCAGGTGAGCCCTCTCTCTGTCATCTCTTCAGGTGTGCCCTCTCTCTGTCATCTCTCCAGGTGAGCCCTCTCTCTGTCATCTCTGGAGGTGTGCCCTCTCTCTGTCATCCCTGGAGGTGTGCCCTCTCTCTGTCATCTCTCCAGGTGAGCCCTCTGTCATCTCTCCAGGTGTGCCCTCTCTCTGTCATCTATGGAGCTGTGTCCTCTCTCTGTCATCTCTGGAGGTGAGCCCTCTCTCTGTCATCTCTGGAGGTGAGTCCTCTCTCTGTCATCTCTGCAGGTGTGCCCTCTCCCTGTCATCTCTCCAGGTGAGCCCTCTCTCTGTCATCTCTCCAGGTGTGCCCTCTCTCTGTCATCTCTCCAGGTGTGCCCTCCCTCTGTCATCTCTGCAGGTGAGCCCTCTCTCTGTCATCTCTACAGGTGTGCCCTCTCTCTGTCATCTCTGGAGGTGAGCCCTCTCTCTGTCATCTCTCCAGGTGTGCCCTCTCTCTGTCATCTCTCCAGGTGAGCCCTCTCTCTGTCATCTCTCCAGGTGAGCCCTCTCTCTGTCATCTCTGCAGGTGTGCCCTCTCTCTGTCATCTCTCCAGGTGAGCCCTCTCTCTGTCACCTCTGAGGTGTGCCCTCTCTCTGTCATCTCTGGAGGTGAGCCCTCTCTCTGTCATCTCTCCAGGTGAGCCCTCTCTCTGTCACCTCTGAGGTGTGCCCTCTCTCTGTCATCTCTCCAGGTGTGCCCTCTCTCTGTCATCTCTCCAGGTGTGCCCTCTCTCTGTCACCTCTGAGGTGTGCCCTCTCTCTGTCATCTCTTCAGGTGTGCCCTCTCTCTGTCATCTCTCCAGGTGTGCCCTCTCTCTGTCATCTCTGAGGTGTGCCCTCTGTGTATCTCCTTGTTCCTTTTTTATGTATTTGCATAGAGTGATGCTTATAAAAGGGATTCCTTTTTTGGAATGGGTCTGCAGTTTCAGAAATATCTGTAATTTCTAGCAAGGTAGGCATTGATTATTCCTAGGGACTCTGCAGCCATCTTGCCTAGGTTTGAATATCCCCAGCTTTTTAATTTGGGCACTTGTTTGACCTCTATGTGCCTCTTTTCCTTATCTTTAAAATGGGAATAATGAAAGTTACCCCACAGGCTAATCATGAAGATTAAGTAGTAACTTATGTTATATGTTTACTATTTGGTACACAAGTCATGCCTGGTGATTATAACTATGCATTCAAAACAGGAGAAAATCTTCATCTTCACTTTTTAGCAATAAAGAATATAGAATCATTAATTCAAACATAATCCCTTAAAAGGACACTCATAAAAGTATGACTATTCCAGAGTGTCATGGGTTCCATTGTCTGCTATCTTATATAGTGGCCATCCCAATAATCATGAACCCTGCAGGTCCAGGAATGCCACGGCTCCTAGTGGACTCCACTCAGCAGGACGATCCCAGCACTCAGCTCAAAACAGCTGAGACCCCAGTGCCAGTGAGCTTCAGAAGGAGTCTTTGGGACAATGGCAGTAGAAACGATTAGAATTTGTCACAATCCTGTGATATCACATTTTATTGTGGACAATCAAGTAAGTCACTGAGGATTTGACAACCGGACAATGAATGTGGGACTTCCAGCGGTCAGATGTCTGGCCAAGCCCTGCTCTCTGGGTTACCCTGCTGCCTGGAGGACGCAGACTAAGAGGATGGCTGAAGGCTGTTCCCCAGGGACATGCCACCACCCTGCCACTAAGCAGGTGCTTGTCTCTGGGGCAGCTTCTGAGTGCCTGGTGGGTGCAGGCAGCACATGAGCACTGGGGGCTCCCTCTGCACCTGAGGTGACACAGGTGGGGCTCAGAGAAGGCTTATTGGCTTCGTGGCTTTGTTTACCATCTGTGGGGTCACACCTTTGCAGAGAGGCAACTAATGGGCAGAGAATCTATAACAAGGGGAGTGGAGAAGCCTTGTCCTGGTGCTGAACCAGTTCTGTTGGCCTGTCCTGCCTGGAGGTTGTCCTCTGTGCCTCCTGGGATGGGGTCTCCGTGGAGCTCCACCATGGAAGGATTAGGGGCCCAGCCATCTGTTCAGTGGGGCAGGGGTGGGCACCAGCCTTGGGCATGCAGGGCCAGGGCCCGAGCCACCTGCCACATAGTTCAGACTCAAGGACTCCCGGGGCTTTACTGCTACCTGGCTGGGGTAAGCCTTCCACTCTGTTCTGCACCTTCAGCCCTTGGAATGGTCACAGGAGGCCCTGCAGTGAGGTCTTTGGCTCAGGCCTGGGGTCATACACTCAGCCTTGTCTACACCCAGACAGATGCCTGTCAACAAAGGCAGACAGATCTGCCCACCTGGCATGGCAGGAGAGAGTGGCCCCATCTTGCCTGGGAAGAATAGGAGGAAACCTCATGGGACTCAGACCACAGCGGGGGAGAGATTCTTTGGCAGAGACAAGGATTCAGGAGAGGCTGAATGTACCAGGTGCATAAAGGACACGTTCCAGAAAGAACTGATTGCTGGAGAAGAATGTAGAATCTTTTTCCCTTCAGGTCTTCAAGGACAGGATTGACTCCTGCCTTCCTGAGGAGTAGGACGACCTGCGGGAACAGAATGCGCCAGAGAGATTGTCAAGGTCCTCCCAGCCCTGTGACTCTGTGGTTTCATATGCAGAGGGTCACCTCTGCATTTTGCAAGATGTGGAAGTATGTATGTGCTTTGTCAGGACTCAGACGTAATCCATTTGCTTGTGTAGTGAGAGGTAATTCAGGTTAGGTGACCAACCAAGGGACTAGCAAACTGGTCGACACACAGCAGTGGTCACCTTAAGGAACGAGGCCTACTGTACCGACACGTCCATGTGCTGTGTGTCTGGGCTGTGAAAACTAGGTCACCTTGAGGAGGTGGTCAGTGTAGGGAGGAGCAGGCTGTGGAGGATCTGCTGCCCTCTGTGTTTGATCTCCTATCGACATGAGTTCATGAGTACAAAGAGTAAAGCAAATGCTTAGGTCATTCAGACAGGCATTCAAGATACAGGGTGACACTTCAGTACACTCCAGGACAAACCATGATAAGTAAGTCCATTCCAGAAGGGCTGGGGACAGTTCCAGAGACTCACCTCTGGGCACCGAGGAGGCCGGAAAAGACTGATCGCTCGGCCACTTCTGGGGAAAAAGTAGCTAGAAAGAGATTTATCAGTCTGGAGACAGGAAACCTTCACAGGGGAAGACCAAGTCTGCAAAGTTATGAAGATCAGACTGATTAATAAATAAACTCAGGATTTGAGGGACCTCCCTTTAATTTGGAAGAGGCACATTTGCTACTTTTCAAAGAAAACATTAATTTTTTAAAAGAAATATATTCATGGGACTCATTCTATAATTGTGATAGGAAGCATTAAAGGAGTTAAATAAAAGAGTTAAATCCACCCATTGGTGGTGGAGGGACAGCATACTATTACAGACAGCTGGATTTTTAACCATCCGAAGTCAGCATCCAGAACAATCCCAGCCCTCCGTGACACTCTGGTCTGATGTGAGAATCCGGAGCGCTGCGCTGGCTGGGCCGGAGGGGTCAGGGAAGGTGGGGAGATGGGGGCTACCGCCTGATAACCCAGACCCTTGTACAGAGGGGCTGGCCTCCATCTCCATGGAAACTACCTACATTTGGGCTGCTTGAAATTCTTTTCAACTTCGAGAGATAACTATTTGCAAGTTTTTTATTTTCCTGCCAAACAAATGAACATCACATATCACTTACATTATTTCAGAAGGCCAAAATTAGGGTGTAAAAATATCTTAGGCTTGACGATGCCTAAGTTTGGCCCTTCCTGTAAATATTCATGATTCACTAAAGGTCTTTCCCCTAAGTGCCTTTTGAATCATGTTTAATAAGCCTTCATTTATTTATTCATAGCAAACACTTATTGAGTGGCAATCAATCGATACTAGGATATTGGTATTAATAACACGTGGCCTCTGCCCTGAGGAGCTTGGATCAAGTGGAAAAATCACACGGGAGTCAGGAGGTCTCGCACAGTAACCCCCACCCGGCACCCATACGCTGGGGTCTAGACGGCAGAGCAGAAAGACCAGTGATGACCCCTGGGAACAACCTGCAGAGCTGGCGGGTGGTCACCCCATACCTCATCACCGCAGGTCAGGGGGAGCAGTGAGGGAGGAGGACCTGGGAAGGCCTGTACTTGGGGGCTGGTTGAGGGAGAAAGGAGCCAAACCTTCAGAGAGTGGACAGAGAGCCCCCAACTCGGGCAGGCCAGGGCCCTGGAGACCTGTTAGGTTTGGACACAGGCTCCTGCTCTAGGCACCTGGGACAAGGTCAGCAGGGTGACTGAAAGGAAGAAACATGGGGGCTGGGAGAGTGTTCGTGTGAGACATCTCTGCCGGGAAGCAGTTTGTCCATTTAACGAGAGCTATGGCTCAGCTGCTCAGTGCCTCCATGCTAACAAAAACCTTCTGCCTCTTGGTACCTACTGTCAGAGCCCCAGGAGGCAGACTGGGCAGCTTTTATTATCCCAGTTTCCATGGAGGTGGTCCACCTGGGGAAAGAGACAGTGCCAAGTTCACAGAACAGATAGCGAGCTGTCCTTTTAGCTGCGTTTTTGCATTTGTTTTCCCAGTTAAATATCAATGATCTGCTAGAATATTTAAGGGTGAAGTGACAGTATATTTGAGATTTGCTTCAGACACGTTGGGGGAGTGCAGCAGGTCTTGATGAGGGAGGAGTGAGCGGGGCAGGACACGCACTAGGGCCCTTGGGGGGAGGGAGGCATCCCTGGGGCCCAGGGCTGGCCACAGGGACGCTAGGCTGCAGGTGTGCGCAGAGGAGAGGCAGGGGGCGGGGTCTTTAGCACAGCATGGGCCAGAGATCAGAAAGGAGAATGGAAACACAGACAGCTCAACAAAGAGCCTAGAGAAAAGCAAAGGAGGGGAGCCAGGGGTGTGAAGTTGGGGGGTGCAGAGAGTGTGAAGAGAAAAGCAAAGCCCCCCAGGAGCCAGGAGTGTGAAGTTGGGGTGCAGCGGGGGGCTGTGGGAGCCACCCTCCTGGAGCTCTACACGAGGTTATGTGGGCAAAATGGAGATCCCTGGGTGGAGGGCTGGCCGGCACGCTGCTGGGGGCTGCCAGGAAGGTGACTGATGTAAAGCACCTGGCACTTAGGGGCACACAGCATCTCCTTTCCCCCATCTCTGTGCTCACCTTGGACGTTGTTCACAGATATGTTGGCGTCTCCCACATATTCTACAAGCCTCGCAAGAAAATTGTCCTTGTTTTTCAATGTTTTGCCCTATGAGATCATTGCAAAAGAAAATCATTTTTTTAACCATCATTTTATTTATTTTGCCAAAATTGCACTTTTGAGTCTATTGTTGGCAGGGGGTGGCTGCATCATCTCTAAGCATTACCGCACACCCTCGCTGGCATTATGGAAACTTGAGACGAAGTGCTCTTTTTATCCTGCTTGGATATTGATTTAATATTAGAGGACCATTTTCTCTTCATCTCAACCAGATGCTAAAAGGAACTTGGGGTGGATTGGAAGGACATGCCCTGAGCCTGTTATTGCTTACCCGGCCTAAAATAGAAGACAGACTTTCCTTTAAAGTATCTTGTTGCATTTTTTTTTTTTTTTTTATATAGAAAGGAACATGTAACTGTGCATTAAGAGATAGCAGGACCCTAAATGATGAAGCTAAATCTAAAGGACACTTGTGGTTACTTAATGTGTGAGTACCTTTCTTTGTGTTTTGCCACTTCAAGTCGAGTTTTGAAATCTTCCTTTCACTGCCCACTTTTAAAATATGACTGCGTCACGTGCTTACATGTATTGCATACCACCACAGGTACTGTTACCGTTTTTACTTTAATTGTGACATATCATTTAAGCAACTTATAAGGTAAAGGATAGTTTATTACACTTGTCCTTAGTTTTACTCATTCTATTTTTCTTCTTTTATTGCTGAAATTCCTGGTCTTATGTTAACATTTTCTTCCTGTTTGGAAAGTTTCCTGTAAACATCCTTAAGGGTGGGTCTGCTGATGCTTATGAATTCTCTTAGTTTTCCTTTGTCTGAGAATGTATTTATTTCCCTTTTTATCTCTGAAGAATAGTTTTCCCATTTTTTTTTCTTTCAGTCCTAGTTCCTTCCTGGACTCTGTGGTTTCACAGGAGAAATCCACATTTGAGAGGAGAAATCTATCATTTGAGAGGAGAAATCTATCATTTGAACTGGTTTCCATTACAGGAAGGTGCCTTTTCTCGCCGGCTGTTTCTAAGCTGGTGTCTTTGCCTTTAGTTTGAAAAGTCTTATTGTGGTGTGTCCTGGTGCGGAATTATTTCTGGCTCATCCTAATGGTGTTCACTCAGTTTCTTAAATCTGCAGCTGTATGTCTTGCCACTTTGGGAAGTTTTCAGCTAAGATTTCTTTTTAGACCCCCTGCCCCCACTCTCCTTCCCTTGTGGGACTCTGGTGATACAAATATTAGATTTTTTGTTGTTGCCCCACGAGATCTGAGGCTCTCTTCATGTTTCTTCAGTCTGTTTTCTTTGCATTGTCCAGACTGTTTAAATGTTATTGATCAGTCTTCAGGTTCCCTGGCTCTGCACTCTTTCATCTGCATTCTGGTACTGAGCTCACTCAGGGTGTTTTCATGGCTGTTAGTGTGTTTTTCAATTGTATAATTTAATTGGGATATTCTGTTTGTTAATTTGTTGCAACATAGTTCCTAATTATTTGATGAAGCAATTTTTGTTGTTGCTTTGAACCCTTCTGGCCGGTTGTGGCCGTTGGTTTTCTTGTCTCATTCAAGTTGTGCTTTTTCTACTTCTTGGTAGGATGAGTGATTTTCACTTGTCCCTGAACATTCTGGACATTATGCTGAGAGACATTTGGACCCATCCAGGTCTCTGATTTTACCAGACCGTGGCTCTGTTTAGGTTGATTGTGTGGGGTCTAGACATTTTTGTGAGCTGTGAAGTCCAGTGACAATTGAGTTTGGGGGCTGGTCTAGTTCACATCCTCAGTGAAATTAGAAATATTAATAAGCCTTATTCATTCTATAATTAGAAAAATAAAACCTAAGGGAGATGTGTATTTTAGATACAGTGTGTGAATATGGAAGGCACCCAGGTGTGCGAGAACACCAGAGTCAGGGTAAGGAGAGTGAGGGTCCAGGGCATAAGAGAAGAAACGTGCACAGAGTGGGGGAGCAGCGGAAGTGGGGCTGTTCAGCTCATTCCCAGGTTGCCACAGTTTGCTGGAAACCAGGTGAGGAAATATTCCATCTCAAAGGCTCTATCCAGGATCTGGAAGGTGCTTGCCAAGAGTCTAGCCTGGGATTCAAATTTTGGACTTCTGGCTCTGATGCAAGAATACTGTCTGTCACAATTCCCCTTAACTAAGTTGTGTTAAGTTTTTGAAAATATCTAGCAGAAATTTTACTTTAATTTCTGAATTACATGTGGTTCTCATTTGACATCCATGAGATGTCCTGTATTCTATGGCTCAGAGGACCTCTGCTTTCTGAATCAGTGAATCTGCACAGACCACACCTTTGCTCATTGGTTACTACCCATTAAAGTTATTTTATATGTTGAAACTCTGTTACTTTTCATTGTATCTCTGATTAATTTTCAACACATGAAATAATGCAATACTCACATATGTGTAATGCTAAACTAAATTTCATCTTAAAATAGACTCACTGTGATAAAATGAATCTCTCTGCTCTTTTCAATGTAATCTTGAAAACTTCATATATTGAAATGGACTAATAGAAATTTCATATCTTCTTTAACTGCTACCATTTTGAAATGCTTGGCAGGCATTTTAAAAACATTAACTGTGGAATCTTGCCACAATTCTGCAAGGTAAATATGTTCATTTCTATTTTAAGGATTAGAAAACAGAAGCCCAAGGCACCGGCGTGCTCAGAGCCGTAGCTGCCAGTGGATTTGAACCCACGGCTTTCTGAAGAACTTCCCGGTACACTCTGCTGCCTACAGCTTTCTCTTACTGATGGCAGAGTCGGATGGCCTCGTAAGCATTCTGAAAATAAGATAGATTGTCCCAACAGCAGCTTTTTCCCAAAAAGGCAAAGACTACACGGCAAAGAAGGCACGGTACAGAAGAGACTCGGTTGGAAAATTCTGAGAACTGTTAATGATGTAATTCTTATTAGATTTACCCTGGAAAATCAGCTGTTTATTCCCGCGCCCTCAGGTGCAGTTCAGCCCCGTCGACCGGGAGAGGGCAGCAGAGGCCGCCTGACAGCCGGGGGTGGGCGGGGCGCCGGGCGCGCCCGCAGCAGGTGCAGGAGCGCGGCGGACCCGAGGCAGAGGAGGGCGCCTTTCTGCTCCCCTGTCCTCCTGGAGAGAAGAATGGAACCAAGAAGTTCAGAGCCACATGCCGATCTTCTCAAGCACTCATTCTGCACAGTGATTCTGCCGGTAATTGGCGGTGTGTTTTTTTTCTTCTGAAATGTATCAAGCGCTATCTTCTGAAATATTTCCTACCGTGAGAACAGTTTCAAATTATTTCCTAGGCGCTAGATAACCAGCTACAAAGAAGCTTGAGTTTCCATGCAACACACAACACACCGGGGTTCTGGGGAAGATAATAGCGCTGCTTCTTTTAAAACTTAAGACATGACATAAACAGTACCTGAGGACATGCAGTTACCTGGCAAAGTTATAAATACATCTGCACACCACAGTTTCATACCAACTTTTTTTTTTCCTATATCATAATGTACCTGCAGTTTTATTATTTTTAAAGTGCTTTAGAAGGCTAAACTTTTGCTCATATTCAGTAAGGAAAGTTTAGAAGAAAAACATACTATATCAATAAAAAGCACGGTGCAACAATGGTCAGTACAGAGGGCCAGTGTACACATTGAGATTTGTTATTAAACATGCCCAGATGATGTCTTAGGTGAGGAATTTTGAGTGGGGTAAGAAGCCCATCTCGGAAACTGTGATTCTTGAGGGTGAACTTCCCCACAACCCCATGGAGAGATACAAATACATCTATTACGAGAAATGGGCTCAGCGTTAGTCACTCAAAGTGATGTTTTCCTGACTTCTGAAGTTTCAGTTAGGGACTGCATACCGACTTTTTAATCTCTTAATTTGTTAATGAAATATGAATGCATTTCACAGCCCATCACTGTTTACATAGAGGCTGTGGGCTGAATTGCATAGGTGACAGGTCCCTGGCACACAGCTGCGAGGTGAGCCACAGGAGGCGTGTGTGAGCTCAGTCCGCGCGGGACTGAGCCCATCCCCTGATTCCTGGGATAGGTTATAGTCTCTGCTGCAGGGGAGTTTGGTGGAGAAAACTGTCTCATCTCCAGCTTTTGTTTAAGGATAAGAATGCCATCAAGGTGGGTGCCCAGTGCTACTCGCGAGTTTAATCTGTGTAGGGCTTTACTAGGTATTCTCACCTTCCCAGGACCTGGTGACATCTCCTTTACTGACGGGTGACTCAGTGTTTACATGGCTTTTCAGTGGTCACACAGAAGGTCAGCAGCAAGGCCAGGGTCTCAGACTGGCCCTCTGGCTCCACATCCCCTCTCTTCACAGTTCTGCCTGGTCGTATTTGTGGAGGACGCACCTGCACACGGGGGGGGGGGGGGGGGGGTTTGCTTCCAGGCGTCCTGACTCTCAGGAGATGCGCTCACAGAGAACTTCAGCTACAAGGAGGCATGTCTGTGAAGAGCTGTATGACTGCCCACTCCAAGTTCCTGACTTCACAAATGGGCTTCAGCCCATGATTTGGGTCCAAAGCTGTGTATATAATGACCAGAATGTTCTTTATATATAACACTGAAAAATGGAAGACAAACTGGCTGTCCCAGAGCATGAGGGACATGAACCATGTACACAGAGGCACAGACAGATGCTGGGTATTATGTAGCCATGCAGAGTCGGGCTGTAGCTTGTTCAATGACATAGAAAACAAGGAGACATAATCTGGACCACAAGGGGGGGTAACAGAGCCCTGCGCAGGGTGAACACACGGGTGTGCACACCCGCGGTAAACACTACACGTTAGCAGTGGCCAGCTCTGTGGGTGCAGTCGTGCCTGACTTTTATCCTTTAGGTATTTTTTATGGTTTCCTGATTTTTCAATGCATGTTTGCTATCTGAGGGGACAGAAAAAACTCATTTTTAAAAGAATTGTGTGTATATAATGTTGTCAATAAAATAAAAATAAATTTGTAGGTGAATACATGAAGACAGTTTCCAAAGTAAAAATGCCAAAAGAAAACCTGGGGAATGTAAAAGAATGAGCGAGCTGAGAATGAAAGGCTGTGATATCAGGATGCTGAAGAAAATGGAGTGGAGCCTGGGAAGAACCTGGTAGAGCAGTTAGAGAAACGCATTTGGATTTGATCGTATTTTCTTTTCTCACTGGGAAGTGGTGAATCCTATTAGTTTATCACTACTAACACTTTTTTTGAAGTTCTGGAAATAGAAAGCAGGAGGTGACTTTTATGCCAGGAAACCTGCTGTAGGATCTCAGGGAAGACTGAATCTGCACAGTTTTGTGATTAGCACAGGAGGCTGCAGGTCGACCTGGGGCAGAACCTGCAGAACGAATGCCCCTCGGTCCTCCCCCACTCTGTCCTGCCCTTCTTCTTGCTCTCCTGCTCTCCCTTCCTTTCTTTCTGTGTCTGCCAGCTTTGACTCCATTTCATAAGCCAAGATAGCAAAGTTAAGGATGTTAAATTTGTGAATGTTATTAGTATTTAGGATTGTTCTATTGAATTCTTAACATCTCTGAGTTTAAAAAGCAAAGCAAACACAATCTAATCAAATGCTAAAGAATTAGTGATTCGATAAAATCATCATGAAAGAATAAAAAGCCCTGCTGGGTGTTAGGTGGAGTGAATTCTGGAACAACGCTCCTACCATGGAGCACACAGATGCAAAGACCAGAAGTGGTTCTTTGGAGAAGCCTGGAGTAGACGCAGGAGTCTAGGGCAAGTTTTTCAGGATGTGATCTGTCTGGCTCCTTCAGCAAGAATCCGGAATTCATCAACTACTATAGGCTTTGTCTCTCAGCTGAACAATTTGGCCTCCTACGTAGCAGAGCCACCACAGCCAGTCTCTGGCTTCAGAGTTCTTTCTGTACCTTGGTACATCTGTTGCTTTTGAATCACAGATTGAATTTGACACCTGTGACTGGAATGCAGGTCTTGCCTTGGGAAGCTCTACATGGTAATTTTATATTTACATTATCCACTAAATTATGTCAGTAGGAGGTGTGTAAAAATGTAATCTGTCCAAATTAAAAGCATGAGTGTGCAAAGTTCACAATGGGAGGATTTTCTTGGCTTTGATGTGTGCCTCATATTTTCAGGCTCATGCGTATATTCCAGCTATGTCTTTAAAAATGCATTCAATCTAATTTTAAATAAAATGAAGAAGCAGTGGTTGTGCATGACCAGTCACTGGCCCACTCAATTGTTTCGTGAGGCACATCAAATATAAAAATGTGACAAAGAACAAATGTTTTTCTCTCCTGTGCAGAGATGAACTGCAGTCTGTTGCTGTCAAGGTAATTTATAACATATATTTATGGAAATAAACGACCCGTCTAGTCATTCATGTGCTTCAAATTAATCACCCAGCACAATGCTCGAAGCAAAGGAAAAGTGCATTATTCAAAATGCCTTTGAGCCCTCCTCTGGCCACCACCGCTTCCAAGAGTTTGCAGCTGAAGGTTTGTGGTGCAGAGGCTTCTGTCTTCTCATTATTAACTTGAGAGAGCCAAAGGGGAATAAGCACTCTAATCATCCGGAAAACTAATTAACTTCTTTCTTTCAAAGGCCTTATCAGATTTCTCCTTCGATGCTTTCCTCTAATTTCAGACTAGAGGGCTAATGGCATTTGTGCATGCTATCAAAATATATTAAGCAGTCAAAAATGTCTTTCAAGGAGGTGCACTTTGTGGAGCTGGAAAGTGACAGTGTGAAGGTCATGTCGATTTGAATGCTGGGTCTTCCCCTCGCTGAACTTGGACAAGTTATTCAAAACTTTCAGGCTGCACTCTCCCCTCCTGTGGAGTGGGAAGAGCAAGGCCACTCTGCCTGAGTTGCTGTGATGCTCAGAGATATAAGTAGGTCTGGCCCTGCACGGGAGCAGCAAGAGGCAGCGACTCTATAGCAATGTTTTTGAATATAGTGACGACGTCCAGGACGTCTCCAGGTTGTCTGCGGTGGTGTACCTGGAAGTGGGTGCCGTAACTTCAGGACACAACGTTCCCTGTGGCCCTGAGGCACCTGAAACGTCAAGGATTTGGCCAGACAGCAGCTGGCTTCCAGAAGCTTCACCAGCCTGCATGGCCAAAGGAATGTCCTGCCATGAATATCAAACAATGTTCCAGAGCAAGCCTGGTCCAGAGAAAGGCTTTACTAAGGCCTTTTAAGTTCTAAAATGAGGGGATATGTAAAACTCGCTTCTTGTGCCTTGGGGTGAGCTGGGTGAGGAGGTGGAGGACAGAGAGACCCAGCCAGGAAGACAGGTCCTTCCAGACAGAGCTGACTCGTTGCACCCATCCGACCTCAGAGCCCCACTGTCCTGTGCCACCTGCTGCCTTGGAAGACAGACACTTTGCTGTGCTCTGTCACCCCCTTTGCCCTCACACCAGCTTTTGTTAAAGCTGAGCAGACTCTAAGAAGAAGTTAAATCTACTGAGAAAATCAACCCATTTTCACCTCATACCCGACTGCAGCATAAGGACAGTAAATCAGTTTATGAAGAAAGCCAGTCCGTGAGTAAACTGAGGTTGACATTCACAGGAAGTGACTGTTAAATCAGGCAGTACGAGTGAGAGCAAGTAAGAGGAGCCTAAAATATGAGTCGTAGGATCTGGGGTCTGAGCAAGGATATTTCATCACCAACACTAAAAGCCATTTGTGCTCTTTCAAAGTTGTTTTTAAATGAAATTAAAATATGTTTAGAATTAAAGAAGCAATATCCCAATATGAACACCGTAATAAAAAACTTAAAATGCCTCAAAAACTGTAGACCTAAATAGTTAGAAAAACACAGGCACAAACAATTCTGGAAGAGAGGGCAGTGGCTTCTACTTGCCAACCTGGAGAAATAGACAAAAAGCTTTATTGGATCCTAGTGGTCTTTATAGTAAAGCCTTATCAAATGTCAGCCATTGGAAATCAATTCCAATTAAAAAACAGCATGAGAAGAAACACCCTCTGCACATAAAACACGTACTAAAAAGAGAGTGCTCTAAAGACTTCTTGGCTTCTAAAGTAACTTGTCCATCAGTACCTTCAGTGGTTTAGGACATTTTCCTGTAGGACGAGTTTTCAAAGTCTAATTGAAATTTCAATCTGTTGATCTTATGTCAGAACAATAAATCATTATGATCTCATAAGAGTGAATGCAAACTTATAAATTAATTGTAAAGAGTGCTCACTAGTTTTAGCCAATCAATCATTCGAATATTCTTAGATTTACTCTAGTTGGGTATGAGAATCTCAGTAATCACAAAGCTTAGGCAGGTCAAATGTGTCTTTCCTTTACAATGTTAAATATAACATGAAATAATATTAACAAATGTGAAAACTAACCCATACCAAGAATAGGAGGAATAGACTCACTCAGGGATAAAAAACTATTAGTAGCAGTGTTTGGCATCTACCATTCTTCCTACCAAGCATGCTGCCCGTGAAGGGACGCATCTGTGCAGGGGGCAAGGAGCAGGCACAGGAGCTTGGAACTCAGGATCAGTATTGTTCATTAACTGTGACAAATGCACCCCCCTAATCCTAGATGCTAACACTGTGTAGCCGGGAGACTGTGCCGAGGTTGAGAACTGGGGCAGGGATTCATGGGATTTTATACTATCTGCTCAATTTTTTCTGCAAATACAAAATTGGTATGAAAAACCATAACGTTTATTATATATATATTTTTAAATTCACAATGATGAGGGAATGCCAAAGGAATATGGGAACCAACTGAAAGAGCTTCAAATGGTCCAGTCTGGAAAAATTCAAACAATGAAACAGTAGTGTTAGATTATGACTCAAACTATAAGGTAAATATTCATAAATACCTACTGATGTAAATAAATTATTGAATAAGTAAATGGAGAATAGACAACTTTCCTATGCAGAACTCTAAATAATTTTTATGCACAGTCCATTCTTAAGAAGCAGAACCTAACTATCCAGTTGTTAAGTGTGGGCTGCTTATTGACTTTTCCCCAAGGAGTATAGTATGGAAAGAAAAAGAGTAACTTCATAATTCAGAAACCTGTAATAGTACCTAAAGCTAAGTGATCAAGGTTAATATCGACAATGACAAGTCATGTTCATAGTAAGCACTTGGATATGATGCGATAGAACTGCACTTTACCTCTGTGGGTTTGGTGTATTTATATTTGATGTGATTTGTGAGGTATTTTGACTTAACTATGCTACCTTAATATTTTTCTCTTATTTTTCCTATAATATGTTCATTTTTCTTTCTTTTTGGTTTTCCTTTGGATTGATGGAAACTTTTTATTGTTCTATGTGTTACTCTTTGTTAGTCTGGTAGTTATCAATATGTTTACTCTTCTGTTAGTGATTTCTCTGGTAATTACAAATATGCATGATGTATGGAAACCTAATATAACTTAGTACTTTTACCTCTTTCAGGACATGTCAAACACATCAGAACACTGTAATAACATTTGCCACCTTCTTTGTGAGATTTTTAATGTTATTTTAATTTTATGTTGTTTTTACAATCAAGTCATTCATTATTTACCAGTATTTTATCCTATAGACTGTTGTTTGTTCCTTCCTGCAAGTCCAACCTTCCCTTTTGCACACTTGGTGCACTGTAGTTTCTGAAGGTCGTTGTGAAGGACTCCACAGGGTCACCATTTTGTTACAAACGCCTGCCCCAGCCTGGTGCTCTCTGGAAACCAACTTGGGTCGGGGATGGGGTCGTCCCAAGCGGAGGCTGTATCGGCTCCTCTCCCAAGAACCCCTGGAAGTTGTTCTCTTACTCTGGCTCAGTATTCCCTACTTTTTCTCTCCAGGCCTATCCTACTCGTTCTTCTGGGGACACTGGGGGCCATAAAATGGCAGAAGCCCTTAGTGGGAGCAGTCCCTGGGACCGGTGGTGCTCGAGGGGCTGGCAGGCAGAGATCCTGGAGACCCACCTGCTATCACAGACGGCAGAGGCAGAGCCGTAAGGGAACCCTGACAGCCTCCTCCTCCTGCCAGTGACCCCCTGGGTGAACCCACCTGGAGGCCAGCTGTCCAGGGAGCTGTGTTGTAGGTTCTGAGCGGAGTCACCCGGCGGAGACAGTTCGCAATAGTCACCTGTCGCCGTGTGACAAACCGTCCCTACACTTAACTGGCTGAGAACAGCCCTTGCTAGGGATTCTGAACCCGGGCTGGGCTCAGCGAGCAGCGCTCAGAGGGAGGCCGCAGCTGGCCGGCCGGCCGGCCCGTGTGCGCGCGTCGCGGCGAGCCCCACCCCTTCCCTCTGGGGCGGGACGGTGACGGCTCCAGCGCCCACGTGCAGCGCCTGCGGCCGCACCTGCCGCCACGCGCGGAGGCTCCGCCGCTTCCCTCCTTCTCCAGCCTTCCGGTTCCGCACTAACCCAGGGCCGACTGACGCTCCGGGTGTCACAGCTGGCTGGGGTGGAGGCCGCGTGCAGGATTGGGGCCGAGGCTTGGCGTCGCCGAAATCGCAGCCGTGCGCAGCCACAGCCTGCGCCTAATCCGGCGAGGGTGGGGGCAACGCGGTCTAGGTCGGCGACGACAAGGTTAAATCCCTTGCCCGCCTTTCAACTGAGTTTTTTCATCCAAAGCGTTAGTCGAACCAAGCTCCCGAGCGAGCCCGGGATCAGGTCTGCAGGGCCGGGGCTGGCGGCCGCCTCCAAGCCCGGAACCTTCCCGGCCTGCCGGGAGCGGCCGCGGGGGACGCTTAGACCGTCGCACACACGGCCCCAGGGCAGGAAGTAGCGGGGCACTGTGGGAAGCGCCCGCGCTTTCGCGGGTTCCGCGAAAAATGGCGCCCTCGTATCTGTCGGTGCCCGCGCCTTAGCCGGTCGGGAGCCGGGAGCCGCGGGGCAGTGGGGGCGCAGCGAGCTGGCGAGGGCCGGGGGCTCCACTGGGGCCCGTGGCGCACAGTCCCGAGGCGAGCATGGCGACCCCGGAGCAGAAGTCGCCGAACGTTCTGTTGCAGAACCTGTGCTGCCGCATCCTGGGCAGGAGCGAAGGTAGGGGCGTCGGGTCGGCCGCCCGGGGAGCCAGCCCGGAGGTCGCTGTCTCCGCTTCTGCTTGGAGTCCTCCTGGGGCTGGAGGCGCCGGGACGCGGGCCCGGGGGGAGGCGGGAGGGCGCCGGGGCCGAGGTGGAGAGAGGCGGGTCGGAGGGCCGGCGTTGTGGCCGGGGGCCCGGACGGGGACGTGCGGTT
Source organism: Loris lydekkerianus (assembly GCA_963574355.1). NCBI lineage: Eukaryota > Metazoa > Chordata > Mammalia > Primates > Lorisidae > Loris > Loris lydekkerianus. Next base: position 37,151 of record CAUYPK010036550.1, read on the forward strand.
AGAGCGTCGGCGCAGAGCGTCGGAGGACCCGGCAGAGGGAGCGGAGGGTCGTGGTTAGGGCCCGGGGCCCGGGTAGGGGGAGCCGAGAGCACGGGGCCCGGCGGACGGAGGGGTGGAGCCCGGAGCGGGCTGAGTCACCTCGCCCTCGGGCTCGCTGCTCTGTACTCGCTTTCTCTAGTATAATGCGTCGGGAGCGAGCTCGGCCTCTGCGCACGTTTGGGTTCCTCCCGAGCCCGGGGAACTGTGCGGATAGCACCGCGGTCGGGGAGCGTGCGAGGCGCTGACGAGCCACAGAATTGCCCCTTTCCCCTTAGGAACGTTTAACAGGTTTGAGTATTGTGCATAGGGAAGTGTTTACCACTCTGCTCTGCCATGTTTTCCCACTGTTCAAGGGTTGGAGGTTGGATTTGATATAAAACTACTCTGGTGGAGTTCATGTAGCAGATATTATTAAGAAGGAAGACAAAACACAGTCCTGTGTAATAATAGGTGAAGCCGTTCTGTAGCCGAGGTGTTTGAATAGAAAAGGTGCATAGTGTCATCTTTTGGTTCTTTGGAGGTGGTGGGGAAGAATAGGATGCACTTTGAGGGGATTTTGTGGGTAAAGTTACTTAACCCGTTAAGCACCAAAATGTGGCAAATAAATCATGCAATTTTTGAAGGAGGATTTAAGCAAAGTTACATTTAAAGTACTGAGATTGCACTTTGGCTTTTATTTTTTTATGACAATTTAAGTACACTATTCTGTAATCTTAGGGGGAGAAGATGAATTTTGTGTCATTTTCTGTTAAATGACTTCACATAGTTATTGGTACCTTGTGGCAGTTGCACTCTGTCACTTTATTCATCTGTCTTTGATGAAGACCCCCCCCCCCCACACACACACCTAGCTCTCCTGGAGAAGCAAAGAATTATGACCTCTTTAAGGTCATTCACAGATCTTTCATTCTAGTGGAGATAATTAACAAAGATAAACAGGTAATGTTAGTGGTGATGTTAATGAACCGGCAAGGGGGGTTCCCTCTTTCTCACCTTATAGAAAGCCAATTGGGACAACAGGGATTGTCAAAGAAGAAGGATTTATTGCAGAGATTGATGTCCACTGGGAGGTGGGAGGACAGAGTGGTCAAGGGTTTCTCTAGAGGTGAAATGAATAATGCATAAAGTGAGTGAGTTATACATGGTTGGGAGTGGAGGCACAGTGAGAAATCATACTGGCATATTGCATGATCAAAAATTGGTGGATAAGCTCTTTCAAGGGTGGAGATTTTAATGGTGTAATGAACTGGGGATAATACTGATCCTCCTTTCCAGGGTTGTGGGAAGTATGTTGCTAAGAGCGTCGTTGGGCACTATCTGTGGTGGAATGATCTGTGGTGGAATGTCACTTACCTTGGCTTCTCTGAACAACTGGGTAAAGCCTCATGGTTATCTTACTACTGTAAGGAGGGTTCGCCATTTCTGAAAAACAACTCAAAAGGGTCGGGGAGGGACCAGTGAAACAGAAAATTATGAAGTTCTGGTCAGCAAAGTTTACTGGTCTGGGGACTTAAAACATAAGAGAACTGCAAAAAGGTGTTTTTGTTTAGGGAGCAAATTGGAGCAAGTGCTGTGATGAAAAAGTGGGATAAAGTCATAGAGAGTGAAGAGGTGAGGGGAAGTGCTTTGAGGTGCTTAACAGACCTGAGTGGAGGCAGGCAGGGCCATTTGGACGTCTGGGGAGGGATAAGGAGGAGGGAACAAGAGCTAGGGCCTGAGGTGGGTGTGAGTGTGGCCTGCTTTCTTTTTGTGTCTGGAGCACACTGAGTTAACTTTCTAATTTCAAGTTCCTAATAGTAGGGAAGCCAAGAAACTGAGAGTGTTGGTTATAACTTACCTGCTTTAACATCAGTGTTTTTGTTATACTAGTGGTTCCAAACTCTTTTCTTATATTTATACATTCTCACTGTCATAACTGGATTTTGAAAGTCACTCATGTGAGCAAGAATGATGTATCTCAACTTAAAACATTTTTTGACATTGAAACTTCTTTTGATTGACATAAAAATTTCACTCCTTGAAATGCTTTTCTTTAGCAAAGTTCTGTATCTTACTATCTTCCCATTTAGAATTGTGCCCAGATTCAGAGTAAGTAGGCTCTCCAATCTTGAAGGGTCCTCTCTGAATATGTTGTATCGTAAAGTCCATTTAGGATGATATTCTTTTGGTATTTTTTGTATAGCTAGGATTGCCAGGCATTGACGATATTCATAATATCAAGTTATGTTACAATTTATGTGGGAGAATTAATAAGTATTTAGTAGTTATGTTTCTTGAATACAATTTGTTCTTAGTGATGAAAGGAGCAATATTAACTGATACCTGTGTAATATTTGATGTTAAAAAGTTTCGTTAGTGGAAATTTTATCTGATAACTCCACAGAACATTGATTACTTACCGAATTTTATAATTACATATTGCTAACAGACTTATGTATTTTCATACTGTGAAATCAGAGCATAAAAGATACTTGTTACTTTTAGTGAATTTCATATACTTGTTACTTTTAGTGAATTTCATATGAATCCACTTTTTATAGAGTATCTTTAAAAAAAATTACAGTTGACTTAATATCTGTGAATTTGCTTGAAACACATACTGCTGGCAAGTAATAAAAAAATCCTATCTTCATATCCCTTCTCTGCCCTGCCCTGCCCTGCCCAGGAGTACATTTTATTTTATTATTACATCTTTGGAGAGTCATTATTCCTATCACAGGAAGTAGTGTGCTTAATGGGAGAGTGTTCCAACTCTGCAAGAGTCTACACTTCACAAGCTCTGTCTGTGGGGTAACGAAGACACATGAATACAAGATAAGTGTTGAGGTGTACCTGCAGCACACAGCACGTTGAAGTGAGAGGGTTGCTGTAATGTGTGAGACTGCTATCAGTGTACCACAGGCAGAAGGGACAGCAATGCTGTCTCATGACTCACTACCTTAGAGGTGTTCCTGTTGGTTTCATGATTTTCCAAAGCAGTGAAGAGCTCTGGATCTAATTCTGAATAATGTGATCTTATTTTGATTATACAGTAACTGCATTCTTGGGAAAGTCAATGTATATTGAATGTTAAAATGTATATTAAATATATATTACAACTTGAAAATTTTGGGCTTCATTCAAAAGTTGTAATTAATGGATTTATTTTTATTTTTAAGTATTTAAACATTGCCTTGGTTTATATTTCCAATATGGTAACTATGGATAGATGTCGCCTACATAATCAAAGTCTTTTTGGAGTCCTCAATCTTAAGAGTGTAAAGGGGCCTTGAGGCCCACCCAAATTGAGGATCTACAGTGATACTTTCTTTCTTTTGTGTTTTTTTAGGGCACTACTTTTCAACTAGAGTCGTGCATTAGAATTTCCTGTGATTACACAAGAACCTGATAACACTGGTTGCTTGTGCAGAGGGGAGCTGGTGGCTGAGGGGACTGTCTGCTGTAACGTTGTGCGTCTTCATTGTGAGCTCCTTTAAATGCGGGGACGTCTCACCCTTTGCTGCCAGGTTGTTTTCCCTGACCTTGGAGATGTGTTGCACTACAGCTTCCTCCTCCCCTTTTTTGCCTGGTTGGATCTGGTGTTTTTCTTGGAGGTCTTAATTTCCGTCTTTTGACCTTTTTGTTTTGGTATTATAGCAATCTCTTCAACTTAAATACAGACAGTCTGATTTGAAAAAACATTCTGCAACCATCCTTTAAACATTCCAGAGCTTGTCTTCTCTGTATCTGTGGCTTCCTGTTTCTGTTTCCTGGATATGGTATTTCTAATCTTTGAGGCTATTGTAGTTGCTTTTTAAAAAGTCTTTCATTTTCCTATTTCATACATTTTGCTCATTCTTAGAGTTTCATTTTTCCTTGTTTTTGTCTCGCTCTTCTGTGTTAGATGCTGTCCTCTCTGTGTGGTGGTACTTGTCCTCTCATAGTTAAGGGTGAGTTGGTTTGGAAGTCTGCTGAGAAGGCAGCGCTTTCCAGGGCTTGAGCTTCCTGTGGAGGATGGGCACACTTCACTCTACTGTCTCTCACCTTGTTTTGCTCACAAGTACCGTGATTTTTACACACTGAATGTTTGTGGGACCCCTGCATCGAGCAAGCCCATTGGCACAATAGCTTATACTCTCTCTTCCTGTCTCTGTGTTACATTTGGGTAGTTCTTGTAGTATTTCAAACTTTTCATTAATATTGTATCTTCTGTGTTATTTGTGATCAGTGATATTTGATGTTACTATTGTAATTGTTTGGGGGGCACCACAAGCTGCACCTGCATAAGAGGAGACTGACGGCTCCACTGACCCGCAGCTTCCTGTCTCCTCCTTGGGCTTCCCTGCTCCCTGAGCCACCACAGCGTGGAAGTTAGGCCGTTAGGCTGATTGATAGCCCTGTGACGGCCTCTGAGTGTTTTAAGTGTGTATGTCTCTTACTTTAAATCAAAAAGTTAGAAATGATTAAGTTCATGAGGAAGGCTTGCCAAATTGAAGAAGCTGAGATAGGCTCGGAGCCAGGCCTCTTGCACCAAACAGTTAGCCAAGTTGTGAATGCACAGGAAAAGTTCTTGAAGGGAAATTAAAAGTGCTGCTCCAGTGAATACACACATGATAAGAAAGCAAAATGGCCTTATTACTGATATGGAGAAAGTTTTAGTGGTCTGGAGAGAAGATCAAATCAGCTATAACATTCCCTAAGCCAAAGCCTAACCCAAAGTAAGACTCTGACTCTTTATTTCTAGGAAGCAGTGATTTTTCAACTGATGTTCTACGGCACACTGGTGGGCTGTGAGAGGATCTTACGTGTGCCTTGAAAATTTTTAAAGATCATTAATTAAATTATTTTCAGAAGAAGTTCAAAGCATATACATTTTTTACTCTTTCTTTTGATCAATATAATTTAAGTGGGCTGTGGAAGTTTAACTATAGGTTCAAGTGTGCAGAGAGATAAAAAAGTTGAAAAACACTGCTGAGAAGGCTTAGAAGTGAGGAAGCTACAGAGAAAAGTTGGATGATGCAGAGGCTGGTCCCTGAGGTTTGAGAAAAGATGCATCTCCATGACATAAAAGTGCGAGGTAAAGCAGCAGGTGCTGATGGAGCAGCTGCGAGTGACCCAGGAGACCTGGCTGAGATCACTGCTGAGGTGGCTGCACTACAGATGCTCACGATAGAAGAAACCTACTCCTGTTGGAAGATGCCGTCCAGGCCTTTCATAGCTGCCGAGGAGAAGTCCATGCCTGGCTTCAAAGCTTCACAGGACAGGCTGGCTCTCATTAGGGGCTAGAGCAGCTGGCGACCTAAGTCAAAGCCAGTGCTCACTGAGCATTCTGAAGATGCCAGGGCCCGTCAGAATTATGCTGTATCCACTGTGCCTGTGCTCTGTAAATGGAACAACAAGGCCGGGATCGCAGCACAGCTGTTCACAGAATGGTTACTGAA
>CAUYPK010036551.1:0-36024 GCA_963574355.1 Loris lydekkerianus
CACATGAAAGCTATAACTCAGTTACAACCTAAGAATAAGGGGAAGGGGGAAAGAGAAGGGAGGGAAGGAGGAGGTGGGCTGGTGGGATTACACCTGCGGTGCATCTTACAAGGGTATATGTGAAACTTAGTAAATGTGGAATGTAAATGTCTTAGCACAATAACTAAGAAAATGCCAGGAAGGCTATGTTAACCAGTGTGATGAAAATTTGTCAAACGGTCTATGAAACTAGTGTATGTTGCCCCACAATTACATTAATGTACACAGCTATGATTTAATTAAAAAAAAAAAAAAGACATTAAATCAAGGGCCACCTCTTACGAGCCTTACCTGTTCTAATCCAACATACTAATTACTACAGCTGAAAGCTGAAAAATAATTTACCCCCATATGGTGCTAGTAGTTTTTGCCCATATCTTCCAAGTTGGTCCTCCATTCTTTAAATGTAGCATTCTTTATTTTAATTGCCTGGTTGCTTGTCTGTCTCTCTAAAATATACTGTAAACAGCAGAAACCCAGTTCTTGGTAATAAAAAAAAAAAGAGAGAGAGAGAAACCCTAAAAACAAACAAACAACAACAACAACAAAAAAAAACAACAAAATATATACATTGAAACTTCAACCTCAATATGACTGTATTTGGAGGTGGGTCCTTTAAAGTAAATAAGGTTGTGTGAGGTCACACGGGTGGCTCTAATCTACTATGACTTGTTTTAGGACATGGACACACACACAGAGGGAAGACCATGGAGGACACAAGCCAAGGAGAGAGGCCTCAGAAGAAACCAACCTTGCTGAGCCCTGGCCTTCAGAACTATAAGAAAGTACATTTCTGTTGTCTAGGTCACCCAGTCTGTGGCACTTCACTATGGCACTCCTAACAAAGTAATACATGAAGCAAAGAGCCACAGTTGAACTATGATAAAATTGTTTGGGGGAATAATAATGAAGATGCAAAAAACTATATTGGAACATGTTGAGGGCTAAGCCTCGGTTAGTAAATATGTGGAGAGTGTGTGTGGTTAATTCTTTCAAGAGATTTGAATGTGAAGAGAATGAGAGAGATCGGGTGATAGGCTGGGAGAAATGTGGGCTTTCAAGATTACAAGGATTAAACTTGAAAAATGTCAATGATGAATAAAATCATCTATGCAAAAATCACCTTAAAAGGCAAAATCTCTCTCAGATTAAGGAGCAGAATTACAATTCAATCACCATGTCAACCGCTATAAAAACAACAAATCAGTAATAATCTTATTTATTGAACAACTAATATAAGCCAAGTTATGAACTCCAGGCTTTATATATTTTACCTTATATTCTCTTCACAGCATAATGCCTGAAGCCTACTACGTATTCAATGTATATTTTCTGAATGAATAATGAATGACACTACAAAGTAGGTGTTATTATTCCCAATTTTTATGTGAGGAAATTAAGGGTGAGATAGTTTCAGTAACTTTCCCAAGGTTTCTGTGGCTCTAAAGCATAATCAATAATGTAAACACATTTAAAGAAAAGATGCATCAAATAAAGGAAAATGCCGTAAGTAAAAATAGAGACATGAGAAAGGCAAAACTGAGGACCCTTTACATTGCTGTCCAGGAGAAAAGGAATCAGGTCAGCAGCGCTATTGGGCTTGGAGAGTAGAACTTTCTCCTGGAAAAAAAGATGCAGGAGGCTGGGTGTGGTGGCTCAGCCTGGAATCCCAGCACTCTGGAAGAGTAAGGCAGGTGGATCACCTGAACTCAGGAGTTCGAGGCCAGCCTCAGCAAGAGGGAGACCCCATCCCCCATCTCTAAAAAAATAGCTGGGCATTGTGGTGGGCAGCTATAGCCCCAGCTTGGGAGGCTGAGGCGAGAGGGTTGCTTGAGCCCAAGAGTTTGAAGTTGCTGTGAGCCGTGACACCACAACACTCTGCTAAGGGTGACAAAGTGAGACTTTCTCAAAAACAAACAAAAAAGTTAGTGATTTCTTTTTCATTTTGTGATTATGTTATTCCAACACTCACACTCCCCACCTAGAAGCTGGGGGCCAGACTGGGGACTCTGTATTGTTACAGACCCCTGTAACAATTCTTAGTAAAAATGGGGGTGGGAACCTACAGCCTTGGACCCACACATGGCCTTCTGGATCATTGAGTACAGCCTTTTGACTGAATCCAAATTTTACTGAATCCAAATTATTAAAATCCTTTTAATAAAGAGATTTATTCTGTGAAGTTTGGGTTTGGTTCAAGGGCCACACTTGGGGATCTGGAGGGCCACATGTGGCCTTGAGGTCAAAGGTTCCTCACCCCACTGGACCCTTCAAGAATGAGACACCAAAATGCCAGAGATTTATTAGGAGAGATACCTTTGAGAGAAAGAGGGCGGCATGCAGAGGAGGCTGAGAGGGTTGTCAGACTGTGGAGGAGAGAGGGAGAGAGCAGGATGGTCTGGAGGGATCCTGTTAGACCACAGCTGTTCTAACAAAGTATGCCTGTGGTTGAACCTCTGCACCGATGGGCTCTGCACTGCAGATTCAACCCACTGTAGACTGAACATTTCAAAAGATTAAAAAAAAAAAAAAAAAGAGGTAGCACCTGTGGCTCAAAGGAGTAGGGCTCCAGCCCCACATGCCAGAGGTGGTGGCCTAACCCTGGCCAAAAACTGCAAAAAAAAAAAAAAAAAAAAAATATATATATATATATATATATATATGTATGTATAACCAGATAATACAAACACAAAGCAAATATAGTAAAGCAACTACTTACATGGCATTTACATTACATTAGATATTATAAACAACTGGAGATGATTTAAAGTATATGAAATGATGTTCATAGGTTACATGCAAATACTGTGCCACAGTATATAAGGGACTATAAGTATCTGCAGATTTTTGATGTCCAAGGGGATCCTGGAACCAATTCCTTGTGGATACTGAAGGAAGACTGTATTGGCAAAAAGCTGATGGGAAGTCCTGGAGCCATTGAAGATAAGAAGTCTTTATCTTCTCAGAAGATCCTGTTTCATATCACTGCCCCACTCAGTCATTGATGAGGAGCAGCTCAGGGAAAGCAGGGCCTTGGACTTTGACACATGTGCTGCCTCCTGTAGCAGAGCCTTGGCACCAATGTGATGGCATATTTCAAAGTGTAAGAGTGGAGCTGTTGGTCAATTATGCCACCTGCAGCTGAGATCTGAAAGTCCTATTATCATAGCCCATGTCTATCTGTAGCCTAGAATAAATGTAATTATTTATTTAATAAGTGAATGGAAATAAAAGGACCAAAGGGAATCTGAATTAAAAAAAAAAAATTGTTGTCTCTTGTTAACTACCTAATTCATAATACCACTCAGTTAAATAAGTTAATCAATAGCATTGTAATTCAGGCAATTGGTATAAGATTAATCTTTTGCCATAAATGTTTATAATATATTGATCTCTCCTAAAATGGTGATTTTATATCTTTTAATAGAAAAGATAAGATAAAGAAGAAGGAAAAGGGGGCGGCACCTGTGACTCAAGGAGTAGGGTGCCAGCCCCATATACTGGAGGTGGCGGGTTCAAACTTGGCCCCAGCCAAAAACTGTGGGGGTGGGGGGGGAGGAAAAGACACTCTTTCTGTTCCGCTTTCCAGTGACCTTATTAGTTACCAGTCTTGGATCAACCAGAACTGTACCTTGCCTTTTCTTTCCTTCCATATTGTAGCCCTCCTCCCATGCTAGTTCCTATCAAAATCGGTCCTTATATAGGTATTACTTCACATAGACCCAAAAGTCAAACACAAAGCCACTGGTTCTTAATACATTTTTAAAAGGAACCCACTCATCCATGAATACACACTCATGTTTTTATAAAAATGTGATTCAACAAGCATATACCGAGAACATACTTTTTGCAAGATGGGATTGAGTAAGCCAACAGTTAATGATTTCTAATAAAGGAAATAAGCTAAGGAAAACAACTGGCTGCTGTTCCCAGCACTGTGCACTGACTCTTGTAGTTTAACATGTTTTTTTTTTCTAAAAGCTGCAAACTGAGTCATAGAATAAAGAATGCTTTTTACGCTTCCTTGTAAGTCAATACCAAAGTCAGAAATGTTACATAAAATTTTCTAATCCTGCACCACACTGAACAACTACCTTGAGATTGCACTACTTTTATAAACTGAGCACCTTAATGCCTGAGATCCATTCATTTGGGGACCAAGAGAGACTAAATAACTGTACTTTTGCAACTAAATATTGATTTGCAGCATTCTGTCATGTTAGACATACCATTTCTCTGGAACAAAGCACATTTTTTTTTCAGTATTGAAGAGGAAAAAAAAAATAGCCATAGGACAGATTTTCTTGCCTCCTAATATTTTTAATATTTACTAAACAAAAACTTCATTCTAAAATTTGCCAGCAACCATGTTCCTTTTGCTTCTGTTATTCTCCACAGTAATACCTGTGCATTTGGGATTTAAAGTGGGAGAGAAGAGAGGACCACATAGCAAAAGAAATGGAGTTTTTCTTTTATAGAGTGAAAGAAGCCAGAAATTGGTAACTATATAAAGGATTTTGCAATTATCTTTTTTCTTCTCCTAAGGATTAAAACCCTCAACACCCCTGACCACAGAGCAGCTGACCAACAATGTTCACTGTTTCTTTGTTTTTTTGTTTGTTTTTTAGCTTTCTTTACAGTTTTATCATCTACTGTTTCTAGGAAAGAACAAAACCACTGCAGAACCTCACTTACTTTTCTTGAAGTATGGATTTACTGGCAGCTTTATGCATAGGAGGTAAAGCATGCCAGGAGGTAAAGCATTCAGACGAGTTAACACACCTTTCCTGGGTCTCCAAAAGTCTATTTTCTATTATAAAGCTTCAAGATCATAGTCCTAGACAGATCCCTAAGAAGTGCCACCCAGTGCTTTGTTGACTACAGAAATGGTGAAAACAGGCTTGGAGATAGCAATCAGACCGATATGTGCAGCCCTCTGAAGCCAGAGGCTACTGCTGTAAATTGTGGCGACACTGTGTTCTTTCCAAGACTTGACGTGAAACTACTACACATGGATGTATGAATGTCAGAGACGTCTGTCAATTTTATTTCAAACAATAAACTACGATATTTTTACGTGTGGCCTTTGGTCAATAATTCTAGCTCCCATTCTTATTTAGTTTGGCCACGCTTCCTGGAATTTTATGGCAGAAATAAGCCCAGACTTCCTGTACAGATGAAAATCTATATAATCTTTATCCTAGTTTGCAAAGACTTCAGAAAATGCGATTATGCAATTTTTCTTCCTGAAAGTTCTTTGTCTGTTTTTGCCTTTTCAGTGGTTCTCATTTTTGTAAAAGTTTTCTTTTTTGTTTGTTTGCTTTTGTTTTTTCAAACTATATACATGAGGACTTTGTCTAGGTAATTTCTTCACTCATTTTCCAGATTGCAGTCATTGTTGTCTTATACTTTACTCACAGATCTCATATCCTAGATTTAAATAACTCCCAAGGCCTTCTTTTTACTTATTCACGGAATAAGTTAGTTGAATGTGTATCTTGAGCGAGGCCCACCCTGCGTGCTGCTATGCAGTCATTTCTATCTATAGCTATTACTCCTGTGCTTGATTGAGGCTGGTTCTTTTCCTTTAAGTTTGCTTAATCCTCACATTGTTAACAAATCAGGGAAAGAAAAAGTAGGGGAAAGGCTGCTCCTTCCTTCTCTCCCTCCCTTCCAGTTCTGGAAGGGAGGAAAATCTTCCTAGAAATCCTCCAGGGCAGCAGACCCAAACTTTTCTGGCACAAGGGACTAGTTTTAAGAAAGACAACTTTTCCTTAGCACAGTCTTTGTCCTGGGGGTTGGCGACTGTATCTGCAGAGTTTTCCCCCATTTTTTCATTGACTGGGATTTCATTGTAAGACCACTACAAAAACTATCATTACCAAAAGGTGGGATTACCATGTTTGGCTTAGACTAACCCTTTCAGATGGAGTAGATGTTGGGGAATCAACCGCAAAAACTACACTAGGCATGAAAACAAATCATGAAGCGGGAGATAAGAAGTGATGAACCATGAAAAGATATAAAGTGCTCTGTGTGTTAAATCTGTACAAATTATTTCTAGCTAGGGATTAAGAAAAAGCTAACTTTTGAAATGAAGGTTGGATTTCAGTTCAGAAAGATAGAAAAGAACGCTTTAATTTGCCAATCAAGAAATGACAATGGGAAAGAACAAGGTAGTGTAAGGTTATGAGTGACGTTGGGGGGGATCAAAGGTACACGAATGTGCACTGCTTAGCTTTGCTGTGGTAATGAATAACTACCACCTCTCAGAGGTGTCTACCCACCACCATGTACGTCCTGCTCACAGCTCTGCTGGGAGCCTGCAGTGCTGCTTGACCTGAGCCCAATGTCTTCTTACCCCTGGAACCAGGCTGAAGGAGAAGCCCTATCTGGGACACACTGCTCACACGGCAGAGAGTAGAAACCAAACTTACACTGAAGTTTCTACAGGTTCGATGGTCTGAAGCTTTCGCACTGAGATAAAACCTTTTTCATGGCATCTTGCACCTCCTACCTGTGAGAAAGAAGGTGCTGAGAGTTTTTGAGGTCTGGAAGCAGCAGGTGTCGTAGGTGTGCTGGTCTCAACCATGCTCCAAGTTATCTGGGACACGAATAGTTTCACCATAGGTCAAGAACAAAAGAAGGATTTCCAAACCATTGCAGGCCAGTAGATAAGATGCTACATGACTTAGGCACTTTGGTCTGCCGCATCGTCGGATGGGGATGAAATGTCTGAGATGCTATGTGGAATCTCCAAAAAGCCTCAGTGGGACCATCACCATGCAGAACTTTAGAATTGGGGTGCATAGCTATGCCCTCTTCTGCCATTAACTCTTCTCCTTGTGAGGAACAGCTGCTGACCTGCTGTTGGTAGTGAATGGATGTCTCACCTTAGGAACCGAACTAGTATCTCACAGACCACAGTTGCCTTTACAAAATAAGGTCTTTTCCTTCTTCCTTCCAAATCTTGTGTATGGGTAACACTGGTGAATTCTAACCATGAGCAAGATAAAGTAAAGGATTTGGGGAAAAGCAATGCCTGGCTTTTTGGCAAATGCATGGAAGGCTTAGGGGGGGGAGGTGGGAGATGGGGTAGTTGGCAAGGCAATCTGCACAGAATAGGAGAGGAAAATGAGATGGGAAGGACAGACTGGGACTTCATCATGGAGGTCCTTGAATGCTAACTCAGTAAGAAGATGATAGGGAGACTTTTAAGTTGGTACATAGAGAAATGGCATGATTGGGGATTTCAAATTCTCTATATGTAGGAAAGTGACAGTGGACCCAACAGAGTGAAAGTGACAGTGGACCCAACAGAGTTATAATACTCTTAACTGTGTTCCTTTGTGCCTGGCACTGAAACATATGATATTCTTATGTTACATTCTGTAAGCCTTTGTAGAGCATGCCTGCAAGAGAGATTTTATCATCCCTACTTTAAATGTAGGAAAACTGAGACTCAGAGAGATTAATGAACTGGCTGGACTTCTCTTGATTAACAAAGGGTAGGAGCTGGCATCTTAGCAGGTGTTCTGGATTCCAGCATCCAAATTCTTTCCACCACATTAGATGGTCTCTACCTGTGAGATTAGACAAAGAAATGGTGCCCAAAAGCCAGAGAATGTCCAGGAACAGGTAATTTGGAGGGGCTGAACCTTCCTCTGTGCATTCATTCCTTCATTTGTTCCTCCATTCAATAAGTAACTTATTTAATACCAAGAAACATTCCAGACTCTGAAAGGGATCCTGTTATTATAAAAATAGGTGAAGGGCTAGAAGTTACACAAATCAGAAGAGATTTGAAGAGTACTATTTGAAGGGTACTATTTTAAACCATGAATATTTAAAGTGTTATAATTTGGGTCCAGGTGAATCAAACTCTAGAAATTGTAGTTGCTAATTTGCCACCTCGCCCCCTCTGAGTCTAAACTCCAAGAGGGTAGAACTATCTATGTCTTTTTCATATCTCCAGTGTCCTGCACATAATTCATCAATCAAGATTTGATGAGTGAATGTTGGCGTGCCTGACTGAACAAGTGAGAACCACAGATAATTCACTTCCAGGGCAATGGCGGAATCTCCTGGTAGGCTTTCCCCCGTTGACGGTACTGGTCCTTTAAACCTAGAGTGCCATCTTACACATTCCCCAGATTCAGTGAGAATAGCCTACTCCCTCTCTTCCTTCCACAAGTCTCACTTCCCACTAATGCCTTGCCACAGGGGAAAGGGTCTAAAGCAGAGACCTCATTTACCATGTTATTCTCCAATGACAAAGGTCCTCCATTTGACTCCAAAGCTTAGCCTGATGTCCAAGTTCTCTTTGAGAATTTGCCTTCAGTCCCCCTTTTAGGCCTTATCTCCATCACTTTGCCATGGTTGCCTGGTGGTTTCTAGGGGGGTTCCCAGCAGATCAGAGGCTTTTAACTAATGGCAATTGGATGAATGAGCCTGCAGACTGAGTGATAGGGAGGCTCTGCTTGGCTCTGAGAGGCTTTGATCCAGGCTTCTTTGTCTGGGTGTTCATGCTGTTTATAAACTGTCCCATGGCCTATTGTCTGCCCTAAAAACAAGACAGACTTTCCATGAATTTCCATCCTAAAACCCCTCCCCTAGGTAGCGGTAACCTGGGGTAGTGTGACTCTGACCAGGGATGGCCCTGCTGGACCAGCCCGTGGAAGACAACAAGGGATTTAAATCCAAGATGCCCTTGGATCAGCCTGCCCCACGTTCACCCTGACTCTGTTATTCTGACTAATTTGCCCTGTGGCGTGGGCTAATTTGTGAAAAGAGAAGACGTGCGTTTGACCATTATGTGAAACTGGGGCTTGCACTGTGAATCACTCCATGCCTCACATCAAGACATGTACTCAAAAGGGGGCAGATATCATTTTTTAAAAATGTCCAATAATGTTGAGGCTATGACCAGACCTGCTCCCTTTCAGCTAAGAAATAATTCCCTCTCCTTTGTGGCAAGTATGAAGGTGACAGCCACCTTTCATCTTCCCTGACAAGGTAACTCAGACATTTTCCTCAGGGAAAGGTGATTGATCATGTGGTGCTGTTCAAGAATAACGTGGAGTGTGTGAAGGCATGCATGGAGCTCTGTTCTTTATAGCCGCCTCCTTTGAAAACGTGTGAGAACACACAGGATGCTCTTCATTAGACAAGGGGCCCGCTTGGGATTTTTATTTCTAAAGGCTCTTGAGTACTAGGGGTTATGAGAAGAGCCCATTTTTGTTCCACAATGTAGAGCAAAAGGGCTCCCCTCAGCCCCGCAAATATGCCCCTGAACTAACTACTCTGGGCAACATTGATCTTTCTCCTCTTTGAACTCTTCAAAGCTCTTTCTGGCTGAAACTTACTGCAGAACATTTATTATATATATATTATATTGGGACATTTGCTGTCCTCTTACGTTTCATGTTGTTTCAGGTAGATTTAAAACTTCTCTAGGATTAGGGACCTTACTATATGCTTTCTTAGTAACCCCTGCAGGGCTCAGGATGAAGCTGAGAACATAAATGGTGTGCAGTAAATAATTTGGTGCATATAGTCCTAAGCCCAAGGAGTAAAAAGGATGTGTGAGAGATTGCATTATGCCAACTTCTTTTGGGGCAACTTTGTAAGAAACTATCATCAATTTATAACTGAACTTTATTTCCTTTCGTAACCTAGATAATAAACAATGTTCTAAGACCAATGACACATCTGGTTTCCTAGCAACCTGAAACTGATCTCTCAGCCTGTGCTAACATGAGTATGGTTTTTAGCAATAGGACTGAAACATCATCACTTTCTTGAACCTAACAAAGGTGGATCTACATGAAGAGTTCTATGCACCTGTCTGTTGTCAGATCTTCAAAATGGTAACTGAGAGCTGCCAGGAGGAATTTCACAGAGTAAAAGTGATTGGATGAGTTATTTTAGGAAAAACAATTGACATATTAAAATTCTTTATTCAGACTACAGAAGGACCAGTAAAAGATAAAAATTTTATAAAATCATGAACATAGGTTCAGTGCTTATAGCTCAGCGGTTTGGGTGCCAGCCACATAACCTGGGGCTGGTGGGTTTGAACCTGGCCTGGGCCTGCCAAAGAACAATGACAACTACAAAAAAAAAAATTAGCCAGGCATTGTGGCAGGCACCTGTCATGCCAGCTACTTGGGAGGCTGAGGCAAGAGAATTAAGCCCAGGAGTTTCAGGTTGCTGTGAGCTGTGATGCCATAACACTCTATCGAGGGTGACATAGTGAGACTCTGTCTCAAAAAAAAAAAAAAAAAATTGACTGACCATAGAATTATCAACCCTGTACAATAATTCTACCACTTAAAGACACTTGGCAAACAATGGGCTGTGAGATGCTCTTATTTAATGATCACATGACTAAAGATTAAATAGATCTCAGAAGTACTAAAATCAATTAATGGTGCATAGAGCCACAAGAAATCAGAACACTTGGAGTTCTTGGGCTAAAAGGCAAATTACCATATTTTCTTACAAAAGTCCTTCTTGATGGCCTTCTCAGACATATAATACTGAGGGACTAAGGGTATTGGGCTTCCCTATTATTATATATATTTGATTCTTACTCTTAGTCTGAAATTATTATTTTCTTTCTCTGAATTTCCACAGAATTTTTTTCTGTACCAAAAATATAATCTGTGTATTTACTCAATTATAAATATGTGTCACTTATCTTCCTAGATTTAGAGGTCTTTTATGACAAAAATAATGATAAGTCTGGTGAAGATAATTCAAGCTAACATTTATTATGCTCCTACTGTGTGCCATGCTTTTTGGCCTTTATGGATTCAGACTCATTTAATCACATTGCATTGCTCTTTGTATGCCCTTTAGGTCTACTAACATTTGGAATAAAATTGTCTGTTAAATCAACAAATGGTAAGCAGGTTCTAGGGTTTATTGTCTGTTTGGGTAACTTGGAAACATGGCAGCTCTGACTGAGATGCAGACGCCTCACTGCTTTTTCTCTATAATTTTTAGAAGCCTATTTTACCAGGCAAGGGGGGTCAAATTTTCTAATGGCATATTTCCCTTCCAGTGGTTATCAGCCTAGTAGTTCCACAGTAAATGCCCCTGGACTTATACATGCCACAGTACTAATTGTGAGAAGCGACTCGACACAAGCAGTGATAGCGTGGGGACATCGCTGAGGGTTATGTACAGGGAACATGCTACCATTTCAGATTTACAAGGCAATCAAATCAACACACAGTGTCCCATGAAGACAATGAGATACAGATTCCATAATTCACATATTCCAAAGAAGCTCTGTAATGAGTTTAAGAGGTCCCTGTGTATTTCTAACTAATTTGTCTACATCTGTTGAAGGTGGGTGGGTTCCAAAATGCCTGGGTTTTGAAATCTCTAAACACCATGAAAATTGTAAAAAAGAAACTGTGAGTGTTATTCCAAAGCTCAAAAGGACTTAAAAATAAATCCCAAACATCCTCAAGAAACTCCCACTCTTAGGGAAATTATTAACTTGTGAGTAATGTGAAGGCATTCTCAGCACATTCCTAGCTAGGTAGCCCTTCATCTTCATTATTTACTCTCAGAGGGAGCTCTTCTCAGATTTCTTCTCAGATTTTTCATCGACTCCCAAATGCATAGAATGGCCCAACAAAAATAATTGATTCATGTTCCCTTTTTCTAGCACCCCTCGTATCC
The DNA here is from genome assembly GCA_963574355.1 of Loris lydekkerianus. Taxonomy (NCBI): domain Eukaryota; kingdom Metazoa; phylum Chordata; class Mammalia; order Primates; family Lorisidae; genus Loris; species Loris lydekkerianus. Next base: position 11,737 of record CAUYPK010036551.1, read on the forward strand.
CCTAGCCTCAGTGTGGCATTTTCCTGGGGGTGCCTTCCTCTCGGGGAGCGCATGCCCTGGGCTAACAGAGGTTAGGAGGAGAGAAATGCAGGGAGGTAAGGGTAGAAAACCATGGCAACCATCTTTGAACTCCCTCATTACCCTGAAAAACTCTCAAGTGGCCCAGCTTTGTAGCAGTCTGTGGAAATTCCTTTAAAGAGAAAGTTGGACCTTGTAGAACCTTCTCTGATTAGGAGGGGACTCTTAGATCCTGGCTCTCAGACTTTGCCTAAGTTTCTTTTTGGTGGTGGGTGTTAAGTCAAGATGGCTGAATTCCCGAGCTTTCTGGATCTATGTGAAAGTTCTCAGCCTCTACCCAAGCCTTTTTCTCTGCCAAGTGTTGCGATAAAGCTTGTGAGAACAGGTTTTCCTTGTGAGGTAGCTGATGCATCTGCATCCATTTCTGGCAGAAAACCAAAGTTAAAAAGGATTTAGAGAATCAGTACAGAACATTGTAGGGGGTTGGTATGAATTTGGTTTAGAAGTTTAATGATTATTCAAGGGAATGTGTTTTTTGTCTGAACTTTACTCCAGCAATTTCTCACAGCACTCACACTAGCTCTAACCCAGCATAACCAGCCAAGACCCAGGCAAGTCTCTTTCATGGGGATGAATTGTAAGACTTTTACCAATTCAACAAGATCAGCATGTGGCCTAGGAGATCATTTTTCAGCAATGAAACTCCATAGTAATAAGGCCTTAAATCTCAAAGGCTTTTTATGTGAGTTATCACTTTTAATCTTAGGAAAGAATTGCTCCATCTGTCTCATAAATTCATTGATTCTAATATCTCAGTTAAAACCTCTTTTCTCTTTAATAAGAAATATGTATCCTTAGCTTTCCTGCAGAAGTAAAGAGGGAACATAGCTAGCTGTTGTGCTCTATAGGAGCCTGAGGTCTCAATCTGCCCTGGTGGCAGTGCCACAGTCACTTTTAACTTTTGCTTCCCCCTCTATGCAGACCCAAGGGAGTAGCCAGGGAGACCCATCAGCTGCTGAGAAGCTGGGGCTCCCCAACTTCCTCTTCTTAGTTCTGCTTGGGAAAAGCCCCGTAGGATACCAAATACTCATTACATGCTTGGTGAAGACCTACTATACTGACATGTACATGTGCTACATGTCTGGTCTAAGAAAATTAGGTCAATTTAAGGAGGTGGTCAATGTAGGGAGGTGGTCAACTATGGAGGTTCTACTGTATAATCACCCCAACCCCATGACTCTGAAGTTTTAAGATTACCAATAAATGCAGGGTTATAAGGCACTTTGGGTATCTCACTGAATTCTTAAAACAACACTTTGAGGTAGATATAATTATTTGCCATTTTGTAGATGAAAAATCAGAATTTTGGTGAGATTAAGTAACTTGTAGAAAGTTGAACAGAACATGGATTGAAATCATATCTTTGGATTCATCTGCAGTGGAGTAAATTCACCACATCCTTGCTATTCAAAGCATGTTCAGTGGACTACCAGCATTATCTAGAAGTTTGCTAGAAATGTAGAATCTCAAGCATTCCTCAGACTAAATTAGAATTTTAAACCAGATCCTGGTGATTTGTGTGCACACTAATATGTGAGAAGTCCTGCTTTATACTGTAACTATCACTAGCCAAGGGGAAGTTTAGTTGAGGCCTTAAATGCAGAATGACTTAATGAGATAATATGTCCCTGGTGAGGACATCAAAATAAGCTCATTCTAACTTTGTATTATGCACCTGACGTCAATCTCAAGACTTAAATCCCCTCAACTGTTCCAAGTCAATTAAAACACAATCTCAACCTCTATGGCAGGTGGACACCAGCCCAGTACATCTTGGGAGAGATGAAGAGCATTGTTTTTATGTGAATCTTTTTGAAGGTCTCAGATGAAAACAGGCTTATAACTTCTATTAATTCTGTAGCCTTAGCTGATGTGGCTTTTTTTTTTTTGAGACATAATCTCATACTGTCACCCTGAGTAGAGTGCTTTGGCATCATCATAGCTCACAGCAACCTCAAACTCCTGGGCTCAAGTGATTCTCTTGCCTCAGCCTCCCAGGTAGCTGGGACTACATGTAGGCACCTGCCACAATGCCTGGCTAGTTTTTTCTATTTTAGTAGAGTTAGGGCTCTTGCTCTTGCTCAGGCTGGTCTCAAACTCCTGAGCTCAAGCAATCCACCTGCCTCAGCATCCCAGAGCTGAAGTGGCTTGTAAGAAAGCCCATGTAGCTTAAACATTCTTCATAGAGATATTCATGGAGAAGCAATATACATTTTTTTATTTGAACAAAAACTGATTTTTATTTCCTTGATAATTCATAGTCGTAGGGGCTAAAGAAGGGTTGCAGAGGGAAGGCTTCAGAGTCCCCCCAAGGGAGGGAAATTGCCTATGACTTCACTACCCTGCTCTCTGAGCTTTCTCTGCAAGTGCTGCATGGGTCATTCAGGGCCTGTCTTTAAGATGTCACTATTTAAATGAAAATATATCTAGATTCTTATCTTCCATCATTCCCATTTTCCTGTGGCAATTGTCAGGAAATCAAATGGCATGTTGTCAAAGATTGGGGAAGTCCAGTTATCCAAGATGCACGCACCATCTGTCCTCTGAGACTAGAAATTCTGTTGTCCGTGAATATTCATTGATATTCTAGAAACCTCAGGTGGTTGATTAAGAGCCACAAGTTCTACTGCACATAGATGATGTCTTTAGGAAAAGATTCTGGTCCATAAGCTCAATTTTTTCAGTTAGGACACTAGAACACAGAAATCCAGACTCATCATGACAAAATGATTCCCAGAGGAACATATTCCTACTGCCCATTGCGAAATGAGTCTCTGAATGTTAAGTGAAATGGAGCCTCGGGCATATATGTGATTACTCTTTTCTGTGCAGGCTGCCACACCTGACATGATTCAGGCTGCTCAGATGACTCTACTAACAGAAGACAAGTGTGTGATAATTTTTAGCACCATTTTTCTCACACCGTAGATGTGTAATTTGATCATGTATATTATTTTACCTCTTCCTGTTCTTGAACAAATATAGTACCTCTAGCAACAGTCTGTCTGGAATCTAGTCCAACTTGGCCTCTTTAAGAATCCAAATCCAGTGTGCCCTATTCCACTGTTCATAACTCATCCTCTTGTGTTCTCCATTATGAATTTCTAGGTATTCCATGAATGCCTTCAAATCCAAACCTATGTTGATACAAGAATGGACTCTCTATACATGCTTATTGTATGCTTGGTACTCCAGGGCAAGTTAGGACCACCAAGGGTGAGTAATCCAAGTAGAACATTTATATGAGAGACTCCAAACAAAGAACCAAATCTCAAGTCATGTAACCCCTATCCAGGAACCTGGAGACATTTAACAACTCCCTATCTTGGAAGACCACTTACTACTATAAGGTAGTTACATACATAAATAAATACTTGTTTTATTTTAAAATATGAATAAAAGATTTATTATGCCCTCGGACAGATCACATCATTGTCCCTTACTCACATAACAGCTCCACCTTTTGTTAGAGAGTTGTCAGCTCTTCTTTTGCAAAAGTTCATCATAATAATTCTTCATCTTGGATAGAGTGGTTAAGTTGGTGGTCCCAACTTACCCAGGAGTAGAAAGCACATAGTAGGCATTCAGAAATTATTCATTCAATGGATAATTACATGATTGGAAAGACATGACAAAACAAATTTAATTTCCTAAGGTTCCCATGTTGGCCCTCCAACTCCCACTTTACACTCACACCTACCATTCGTGTTGCCTTCAAGGACTCAAGAGACTATCAGCTGCTCCAGATATTGAGGAGTTTCAGACCCAAAGCTAGCAACTATATCCTAAATCAAAACCACACAGGCTGACTCTGTCTACTACTTTAGAACTATTGCTTTCCATAGTCAAACACTCAGCAGTGGTAAGTAAGAAATAGTCCTTGAGTGGGAAATATTTGTAGAAGGAACAAAAGTAGATGGTGTCATTTTTCCTAATGACATTGTGGAGAGCCAGTGTGTAATAAGAGAGGGAAAACAAAGAGACCTGATATTATAATATGCCTTTCTTTCAAATACGCAAATAAGGCAAGCCCCCTTTAGGGGGAACAATTCTGGCAGAAATAATTACTCCATACTTATTGCTGCTGGAACTGTTGGCCACACAGGGGGAAAGGAGGGACAAGGTAGAACGCCTTGGGGGAAACCAATGGGCAGTGAACAATTTACAAAGGCTCAGCTTGGTCTACCTGGAGAGAGGAGTGTATATTTTAAAATATCACATTTAATTAACACTTAAAGAGGGGAGTGAAATAGCTCACACCAGTGAGGCCAGGCAGCTTTTGTATGAAACAGATGAAGGGGAAAAACCTGATTAGGCCCTGGCCTTAAGTACAGTTTCCTTGGATTTCCTTTTTCCTCTTTACCATGTAATAACATGGTTTAAAATTAGTTCTGACAGCTAATCAGAATGAGTGGCTCTTTCTTTTCCTGGAGTGGTTAACAAGTGCTGAGCATTGTGCCAACACACCATACTGCTGAATGGATGTGGGAAGGAGAGGACTGATTAGTTATTTCATTGCAGGCAGTCCTGTCCTTCCCTCCAGTTGAAACAGAGGAGTCCTGAGGTATTACAGTCTGCCTGGTGTCTGAGGGCAGCCTGGGAATATTGTAATCCAGCTGGCCTAATACGGGGGCTCTTCATCTTCCTCCCTACTGGCCCTGCCCCAGTTCTCTCTACTGCCTCCCCCTCATAGTTACTTCTGCTTCTGATGGCACCTTGGAAGTCTGTACTGTAAAAATGAAGTGTTGAACTAAATTTAGGTTTTCAGGATAAAGCAGGAAGTAGCTAAAGACAGAAATACAAAATCAAATCTAACTCTCTCTTTAGGAGAAGAACTTGGGATCCAGGGGGCATCTCAGAACAGGACACGCAATGTCACAGGCATATGTGAAGTAAGGTCATCTAGGTGAGAGGGCAGGTGCTTTCTCCCCCGGGGGGGCCTTTACTTGGTTCAAGGGAGTTTTCTCTCCTCACCAGGAGTTTTGCTTTAGGAAATGCTTTTGGAGTGTAGTTTGGAATGTGAAAGAATGCTCATTGCTAAAAAGGATGTGATGAAATGGAATGGACTGGAAGGGGATGGGATGCAGTGGAATGAAATGGGACAGGTCGGGATGGGCCGGGATGGAATGGAATGGAAGGTAAAGAGCGTTAGTATTTTCAAGATGAAAGCTATACAAAGGGCTACAATGATTGCCACACCAATTAAAAATAATACCAACAGCAAAGGTGGCCAAGGGGGTGGTGTCTGAGCCAGACTCAGCCCACGGGATTTCAAAACCTGCCCTGGAGCTGGGTCATGTTCAAAATCTCAAGATCCCAAGTATCCTTCAGACTATAGCTCCAAACACACCCCCCTCTGAGAGAAGGAGCCAGAGGAAAGGGTTCCGGGCTTAATGGGGAAACATTTTTTACAAGCTGAGGCCTGAAATGTGGGTACACCCGCTTAGCCGAGGGAAGCCACATCCAAGCCAACGTGCTGGGAGGGCCTGGCTCTTGGCTGGGATCCTGGAAGTTCTCCCTTTTAAGTTGTCTTTTGGGCAGCACCTGTGGCTCAAAGGAGTAGGGCGCCAGCCCCATATACTGGAGGTGGCGGGTTCAAACCCAACCCTGGCCAAAAACTGCAAAAAAAAAAAAAAAAAAAAAAAGTTGTCTTTTGAGGGAGGAGTGGGCACTTAAATTCTTGAGGCCAGTTTTATTTAGCTTTACAGAGGGAAGTAAGCCCTTGAAACAAGGGAGCCTTCTTTAGTGTACATGTCCTGACATTTCACAACAGTGTTTTGCTGTGTCAATGCAAGAAGGTCAAAGAGAAAAGGAAAGTCAAGCCTTTAAAATTGTTTTAAAATGGCTCGGTGCCGACCACATACACTGGGGCTGGTGGGTTCAAACCCTTCCCAAGCCTGCTAAACAACAATGACAACTGCAACAACCTCAAAAAAACAGCCGGGTGTTGTGGTGGGCACCTGTAGTCCCAGCTACTTGGGAGGCTGAGACCAGAGAATCACTTAAGCCCAAGAGTTGGAAGTTGCTGTGAGCTGTGACGCTACAGCACTCTATACAGGGTGACAAAGTGAGACTGTGTTCTAAATAAATAAATAAAATTGCTTTAAAAATGTACAGCTAAGGCAACAACAACCAAAACAAACAGACAGCTTTCAGAATGGGAAAAGATATTTGCATACTATGAATCCGACAAAAACTTGATAACTAGGGTCTATAGAGTCCTCAAATTAATCAACCAAAATAGATCCAACAATCCCATATATCACTGGGCAAGGGAGATGAATAAAACCTTCTCTGAAAAAGACTGACGAATGGCTAACAAACATATGAAAACATGTTCATTGTCCCTAATCATCAGAGAAATGCAAATCATAACTACCCTGAATATCCCCTAACCCCAGGTGATGAGAATGGTCTACATCACAAAGTCTCAAAACTGCAGATGCTGGCACGGATGTGGTGAGAAGGAAACACTTTTACACTGCTGGGATCCTACAATCCTATTACCAAGCATCTACCCAGAAGAAAAAAAAAATCTTTTTATCATAAGGACATTTGCACTGGACTGTTTTGTTTATCACAGCTCAATTTACAATCGCCAAAATGTGGAAACAGCCTAAATGCCCACAAACCAGGAATTGATTAACAAGCTGTGGTATATGTATACCATGGAATACTATTCAGCCACTAAAAAAAAAAATGGAGACTTTACATCTTTTGTATTAACCTGGATGAAGGTGGAAGACATTCTTTTTAGTAAACCATCACAGGAATGGAGAAGCAAGAATCGAATATACCTTATTCTAATATGAAGGCAGTAGATGAGCTAATACAAGGGGGTGTAGGGGAATGAGCAAGTGGGGGAAGGTGAGGCGGGAGGGGGATGGGGTCACGGTGTATGGCACACCTCAACTAATGCAATCAGTGTAATCTAATATTTTGTACCCTCAATGAATCCCAAACAAACAAACAAAAAACACATAAATCCAGTCAGACCCATTCCTTCCCAATAGAATATTGATGATGGGACAGTAGACAGCAATAGTTTATATTATATAACACTCTGCCAGAAACGAAGTGGTAGAGATCCTGCTGATTTAGGACTGCCCTGACCTAAAAGGTCAGTGTCACTAAAAATGTAGGACATAAGAACATTCATCAAAAAAAAAAAAAAAAAAAAAGCACGGGCTGTATTTTGGCTAGATGGATACTTGTCCTGTCTTCTTCTTCTTCTTCTTCTTTTTTGGGTGGGGGGGACAGAGTCTCACTATGTTGCCCTCAGCAGAGTGCTGTGGCATCACAGCTCACAGCAACCTCAAACCCTTGGGCTTAAGTGGTTCTCTTGCCTCTCACTCCCAAGTAGCTGGGACTTAGGCACCCAACAAAACCCGGCTATTTTGTTGTTGTTGTTGTTGTTGCAGTTGTTATTGTTTAGCTGGCCCAGGCTGGGTTCAAATCTGCCAGTCTTCAGTATCTGTGGCTGGCACCGTTATCACTGTGCTAGGAGTGCCAAACCTGCCCTGTTTTTTCTTTATTGTAATAAAGTAAGTATAACATAAAATGTATTTTAATCATTTCAGATGTGCAGTTCAGTGGCATAAGGTGTACCCATCATATTGTATAACCATCACTGCTCTCTAGTCCCAGAATGTTTTCATTACCCTAAAGGAAACTTGTACCATGAGCAGTCACACCCTGTTCCCACTGTCCCTGAACTCCTGGTAAGCACCAATCTGTTTTCTCTGTCTCTGAATTTGCTTATCCTGGCCATTTTGTTAAATGGAATTATCCAGTATGTGAACATTTGTGTCTGGCTTCTTTCTCTTAGCATTTTTTCAAGGTCCATCAGTATTGCAGCACATTTCAGTATTTCATTCCTTTTCCTGGCTAAATAATATTCCACTGCACATAGACACCTCATCTAGTTTATCCATTCACAGTCAGTAGACATTTGGATTGTTTCTGTCTTTGGACATTGTGAATAATGCCAATAGGAACATTTGTATATATGGAATGCCTGTTTTCAATCTTTTAAGTGGAATGCCTAAGAGGAGAATTGCTGGGTCATATAGTAATTCCATCTTTAACTTATTGATGAACTGCCAAACTTTTCCACAGAGGCTGTTCCATTTCACATTCTCACCAGCAATGCATGAGCATTCCAATTTCTCCCTATCTTCGACAATACTTGCTATTTGTGTCATTATTATTGTTGCCATCCTACTATGAAGTGGTGCCTCATGGTGGGTTTGAGTTGCATTTTCCCAATGACTAAGGATGCTGAGCATCTTTTTGTGTGTTTATTGGCCATTTGTATATATTCATTAGGGAAATAACTTCTCAAATCCTTCACCTCTTTTTAAATTGGGTTGGTTTTGTTCTTGTGTTGCTGCGTTTATATAATCTGGATGCTAGACCTTTATCAGATATAAGATTTACAAATATTCTTCCCATTATGTGTGCATTCTCTATTTACTGTCTTGATTGTCCTGTTTTTAATGAGAAGACAATAAAAAAAGCACTTAGATGCTATTAGGATAGAAGCAGCCATAAAAGTTTTGCTTTAAGAGAAGTCTCCTTGCCATCTTTTGTTTTTTCTCCAGGCCTCTAGTAGGCAACCGGCATCCCAAAGTTTCCTTGAAGTAACCATAGCAACGGTAAGTTGTGTGAAGACTCTATGTGCCCGGCATGGTGTTATGTGCCCTACATGCATTTTCTCCTGTCCTTGTAGCTACTCTGCAATGTAAGTGTCATTATCCCCATGCTACAGATGAGGAAACTGAGGTGAAGATATGTTGCTGAGTGGCCCAAGGCCTCACTGCTCACAAACAGCAGAGTCAGGATCTAAACCCAGGTCTGTCTGACTTGGAAGCTGGACCTCTTCCTACGCCCTCACAGGTTTGTTAAATTTTCCTCTGGGGAACTTAAAGGCCTCCAGATGTTCTTTGGAGCTTTCCTGGCTGTAGACAGGAGTAGAATCTTTGGGTCTCTCAAGCCAGCACATACTCCAATCAAGGCAGCTCTGCTTTGATCTCTTTTATAATTTGGGGCTCTAATATAGGATTTTGCTTGGGAACAAAAAGAGGCTTCCAGTGCTATTTAAAAAAATTTGAAAACCCCTGCTAAATCATGCTGCTTCATGGAAAAGAAGTCCCGAAGCTCTTGTAAAGTAGGGGTTTCATTACAGGAAAACCAGTTCTAAGCTTCCTAGACAGAAACCTGGCATTGCCTTTGCACACCTGCACCCACACATGAGCACGTGTGCACACAGACACTGACACGCCCTCCTTCCACCCTCAATCCCTGCAATTCCTACTCCAGGCAGGCCCTGGAGCTCTGGAGGGAGTTGCCTCTGAACGCCCACTTGCCGTAAAAAAAATACAAGTGGCTCTTGCCAGCGACTGCACCCACACTTCCCAGCAGTCTTGGCCCTGCCATTCATCCCAAGGCACGTCGCCGCCCACTCACCTCTCTCACCTTCCATAGCCTGCTTGGCAGCCACTCTCACCCCAAAGCCACCTTTCTTGCCAAATGAGTTCCCACGAACCCCTAAGGGAGACCTTAGCTCCTCCTGGTCCCCGGTCACGGTGACATATTCAGGAACAGATCCATTCTGAGGAAACCCACCAGGTGAGGCCAAGTTCAGAGAAATAGCTGGGAGGTAAGTGTTCTGACTCCCCGCCCAAGGACTTGCTTAGATGGAGAGGTGGCTGCGTGGGCAGGTGAGGGGCCAGGAGCTTCCTGCTGACTCACGACATTTGTGATTTTCCAAGCTGAGGGTGTTTCGGCAGGGTGGAGATCTGGGCCTGGAAATCCCCCTGTTCTCAGGACGAGGAGGTCCCTCTGGAGCTCTCTGCACCTCTCTGGTTAGTGGATTCAGGTTACTGGGACGAGTTCCTCGCTGATTAGGACAGGTGTCTGAGGCTCACCCTTGTGGGAGAATGAACAAGTATCCAGGAAGGGAAGGAGCTTGAAGTGGGTGGACAAGGAGTGGGTTCGTGTATTTTCGCAGCGCTGTAACTTGGTTTTCTGAACATTCGTCCTGTGTGCCAATAAATTGTTGACAGATGTCTGCTCAAGCACAGTTCTAGTGTCAAATCACTAAGTAGGTTCGATGTTGACTGCTCTGGTCAAAGACAAGGAAGGAGTGCTGCGGAGACTTCCTGCCCCCTAGATAAATTGGGACCCCAGAGCAGATTATGTTTTATCTTCCATTCCTAGTTTTCTCCACCTCAAACATTGCACAAGGCCTCTTGTTCCCTTCTGCTCTCAAAAGCTACCTGGTTGATTGTGGGGGTTTATTGACAAACTCCTAGGGTGGGTGTTGCTTCTTGGCCCCCCAGGCACCAACCATGGTGGATGGGGCCTCCCAACCAGCTCAAAGAAATGGCAGAGCCAGCAGGTGTCAGCAGGCTGTGCCCCAAAGCATGGAAAGGCGCTGCTCGCCTCTAAGCCCCACCCTCACCCCCAGTAACTTGCCCCAGAATCATGCCACCTAACCATCCCTAAACTTTCAACCATCAAAATCACTAGAATAGTAGCCACCCAATATGGGGCTGTTGCTTCCAAAGGCCTCTGCTAACTTACCCAACACAGGGCCTCTCAGGCTCAGCTGCTGGAGGGGCTCTCTCGGGAAGACCCAGACTACAAGAATCCAATGGGGCACAGACGAGGACAAGCCCAGCTTTGTCCTGCCACTTGCTGCTGTGGAGTGCACACCCACACCAGGCTACACCCAGCTCACCTACTCAGATCGCCAGCAGCTATCCCTGGGCACCTGCCATTGGCACATACCCTGAGTCAGCTGTAGAATATTGGATGGCTTCAAGTTGAGAAAATGTCTTTTTTCCTCCATCTTTTTTTCCCCTTTCAAAGCCTAGGAACCCAGCCTGGCTGGTTTCCCAGCATCTCAGATATTTATTTATGTTGTGGTACCTTGTGTTTTGATGGCAAGGAGGACACCCCCGCCATTGCCCCTGTTTGGGAAATCACTAGATGCCCCGTTAGGCCAATCTCCAAAGCCTGACATCTCCCTGCTACATCCATCCTGGTACTTTAGATCCTCCAACCACCAGCAAAGAAATCAGCTTTTAATAGGCACCTTGAAAATATTTAAAAGCAGCCCAAGGGCACAAAAGAGAGGGGCAAGGAGTTTTAGAGGGAGGTGCATGGTAGGCTGGCGGCAGCAGGGGAGGTGGGAAAGAGGTGGATGGCAGTAGGGTGAGGTGCCGAGTGTTGACCGTCTATCGCATGATTTTTTAGGAGTATTGGATCTTCCCACAGATCTCAACTAATAAATCTCAGTGACCTTGAATCAGAAATCCCATGGATTTGATTTAGAATGAAGTCCAGAATACTGTGCCCTGAAAACTAACAAGATTTCAACGAGCAAAAAATAGTAGATTTACACTTGACTTACATGAAATCAGGAACAAGAAATCCTCCTCTCTCACCATGATGGAAGTCTCCCTAAAGTCTTATTGCAGCTCTGAACTTTCATAACACAGGCTGTAGGCAGCATTTTGAAGCAATCACAGTTCACAATTATATGCAATGTGTCTGACATACAAAATGTGGTTAGCACAAACACCCTCACTAAATTAGCTATGATTTGCCAGATTAATTCCAATAAGCAAAGAGAAAGAAATTCAATTTTCTGACCAATTATGCTTATTGATTTTTCCAGGTCATGCTTCAAAGCAAAGAAATAAAAATGGTGAAAGTTTAAAAATGCAAAATGATTTATGAAGAATCTGTATTTGAAATACCATTTTATTTCTAGTTCAGCAATAACTATTATTCTTGTTATTATTGAGTATATCTAGGATCCCAGCTCTAGAACAGTGCCCGTCTTCTCATATTGGAATTCAGATAGGTCTGTGTGTGCTGAGGATCTGGGAAGGAGACTCATGTAATTGGGGTCTACTTGCTGAAGCTTGTGAGCTTTCTAGTGAATAAATTATCTAATCACCCCCATGTTAAATAACCCCTCTATGATAACTAGCAAAATGTATACATGGAGCCATATGATGCTTGTATCCTGTTGGTACTGAGTTATAAGTCTACCTTGAGATCAAGATTCATAACGTAAGGTAAATCCCATTGTGAACCATGAACCAAGATGTCAAATTCAAACAATTTTTTTTTTTTTTTTTTTGAGTGGGCAAAAATGTCACATCTGTTAAGGAGACAGGAATTTAAAGATGATTGTTTAGAGGTTACAGGGGTGTCCAACCTTTTTTCTTCTCGGCTGCACATTGGAAAAAGCATTGTCTTGAACCACACATTAAATGCACAAACACCAATGAAAGCCTATTAGCAAAAATTAAAAGGTCTGTGCATATTTTTTTGTGATACCCACCACCACAGATAAGCAAAAAGTCCTCAACATAATCAGCATGTGGCCCACAGGTTGGACACCCATGGAAGTGTCATTTAGTTTATTAAAAATAGATATATTAAAAACAATCTTCTCCTTTAGAAGAGAGAATGAAAAAACAATTCTAAATTTTTTTTTAGATAGAAACCTGGTGTTGCATTTGTGCAAACCTCTACATCCACTCCCCCTTTCTCCACTGACCTATTTCTATCAATTCTCTGATAAAGGCTGTGCTTCTAAGCAGTGGGCATCGTGTAATGAAGTCTGGATTAGTTCACACAATGCCAAGATCACTTTGCTGATCGCCTGTTTCTACTTCTTCAAAATTTCTGAGGCTATGAACACAGCCTAATTTTGGGCTACTTGTGTGGGGTGAATCTGGGGGGTGCTTATTCCAAATGCTGATTTTTGACCCCTCCCCAGACCTATTAAAGGCAAAATGTCTTGGGAAAAGATCAGGAATCCTGTTCTTTTTTGTTTGTTTGTTTGTTTGTTTCTTTCATTATGTTTTTAACAATATCCCCAGTAGATCTATGCACAGGAAAATTTGGTAACCACACTCAGAAGATTGCAAATAAATTGGTCCACAAAGGAAGCAGACCTAAGGCTTTAACTTCAGTGCCATATTTATCTCATCAACTGTGGCTCTAGGCTCTACCCTAGCTGGGATCATCCTCAACATCCAATGACAAAAAAAAGGAACACACAAACAATGATTAAATGGGAAGCAACAAAATATGAGAGATAAAAAGCTGAATAATAAATGTCAGAATGCCAAAAGTGAAATATTTTTAACTCTCTATGGTGACTCAAAAACACCCAAGACACTATTCCTTATACAGCCATTGTAATACATACTTAATATATTTTCAGATGGACACTAACTTAAGTCAAATGAGAAGCACAGGGCAAAGCAAACTAAAACATTAACACTTGGATTCCTTTTCAAATAAATATGCTTTATTGATGTGTAGAGTGAAAGAAATTACCAATAGAAATGCATATATTGGAGACATAGCTCAAATTTTTTTTCTTCCTTTTTTTTTTTTTACAGTTTATAGACCGGGCTGGGTTTGAACCCGCCACCTCCAGGGCCGGCGCACTACTCCTTTGAGCCACAGGCACCGGCCCATAGCTCAAATTTTTTTACTGATAAGGATGTATTAATATAATCAAATGTTTGGTGACCAACGCTTTATTCTATTCCTTTAACACTTTGATAGTTGAAATCAATTTGAAAACTAATTTTAAAAACCCTGCAATACAGTGTTACTCTATGATCATGTATGACCACTTTTTTTTCTTCTTTGAGACAGAGTCTTACTTTGCCACCCTTGGTAGAGTGCCATGATGTCATAGCTCACAGCAACCTCCAACTTTTGGGCTCAAGCGATTCTCTTGCTTCAGCCTCCCAAGGAGTGGAGACTGCAGGTGCCCACCACAACACCCGGCTATTTTTAGAGATGGGGTCTCACTCTGGCTCAGGCTGGTCTCGAACTGAGGTCAGGCAATCCGCACCCCTTGGCCTCCCAGAGTGCTAGGGCTACAGGCGTGAGCCACAGCACCCAGCCATGTATGACCACTTTCAGAAGATATCTGTGTTTGAATAGAAGACAATGCTTATCCTGAAGGAATCCATCTCTAACAGTTTCAGGTTCTCTCAGGTTAGCAGATAAATGAAACGTGGGATTAGAGGAACCTTTTGTAGGAGAAGTATATCCTGTAAGAAACTTCTAGTGGCTAATAACTACACCCTTGTCTGGGATCAGGAATTCAATGCAGTTTGTATTTCTCAGTGAAGTCACCAATAGCCTTTCACTGTCCAGGGGGATTTAAAACATAGTCAAGTCACTTACTGGTGGGTTGTGCAGATATTTTAAAGTGAGGATCTTGTTTGTATTTTTCATATTCATATTTTTATTCAGACTTTATATAGACAGTTATAAGGATCAACCCTGAGGTCTCATCAACCCATTAATTAAAAAATAAAAAACATATTTGTGTTTGGCTTGGAATGAAAAACTCAGTTCTTTAATTTCTCTGCATTCCTCTCCCTTTTAATCTATGCTGCAGCTGGCACATGTCTCATTCTCACTTCCAAAAATGCCAAACATATTTTTTAAAAGGAACCACTTTAGGGTGATCTACTGTCCTAATTTGCCCAGCACTGTTTCAGTGTAAGCACTGAACGCCGCACATTCCAAGGAAGCCCTCAGTCCCAGGTAAACCAGGATGGTTAGGCTCCTGGAGCTGCTCTGCCCAATGGTGCAGCCAGTAGCTACATGGGACTATTTAAATCTCAAAAAGTTAAAATAGGGTAGAGTTTAAAATTTAGTTCCTCCTTTGCGCTGGCAACCTTTCAAGGGCTCAGTGACTGCATGTGACTGGTGACTACCTTATTGGACAGTGCAGAGATAGAAATTTCCACCATTGCAGAAAGTTCTATTAGATAGTGCTGAGCTGGTGTTTCCTGCAATAGCCTAGAACTAACATTTTTTAAAACAGTGCCCCAGTCAAGCGTTGAGCAACCTCATGTGATGGGGCTGCCACCTCAGTGAGCACACAGAGCCTGCTGGGTCAGCAAAGCCACAGTGGAAACTTTTGTATTACAGACTTTGCATATCCTGATGCATTAAGCTTCTGGGACAATGCCCCCAATCTTCCTGGACCCCTAGAATTTATTAACAGTTGATGGCATTTAGTGGAAATGGGGACATGTCATAAGAAACATTTAACATGACAGCAAGAAAAAATGATTTGGCCCCTTTTAAACTGTGTCCAGAGGGCATGAGGGTCATGCTAATTTGGTTCCCATTTATAGATTTCCCCTTGACGAGGAGCACGGGAGAGAGGATAGCTGGATCTAATTGACTTAGAGCTAAAGGAGCCCAGGCATGAGGAGAACCACCTTTGGAATGAGTGGCTTTTAAGTCCACTGCATCTCTACCCCAAGGATCAGTTGGAGGGAGCTACAAAGCGGCTGCAAGTCACCAAGAGGACATCACATTCCCAACATCTCTCCTCCTCAAGGGCAAAGCAAATCAGAAACAGAAACAGAGACAAACTGCCTGTCACTTTGCAGATTCAGTGCTGAAAGATCTAATTGTGAGCATAGGGATTTATTTATTTCATAAAATGCTGTTGAACGCCTCCTTCTGCCCTTGCTCTGCAGTCACTGGCAGTCTAGGGGGAAGTTTAACCATGTTTACTGATTTCTAAAGTACAATGTAGCAAATGATGATTTATCAAGACAGTAATTAGCGATGATGACAACTAAAGTTTACTGGAGCTTTCCAGGTGGCAAACTCTGTGCTAAGCGTGTTTTACGTGAAGAAGTACATGACAATATTTTTGGAATAGAGATGCTAGAAAGATCCCTAGGTGAAAATATAACATTTTATTTTTCAAGATTTCTAAGAAATTTAGCAAGTAAACAAAGCAAAACTCTCTAATAAGTTATTTGGAGAAATAACACAGTAGAGAAATTTAGATGAAGGATTTTATTTTTGTAAATAAACTGGAAGTTTTGTAAATAAACTGGAAATTTTGGAAAAATTTTGGACTTACGGAACAGTGCAAAGATAACGTAGAGAGTCCCCAGATGATAATGGGGTTTTGCATGCAACAGCAGCCAGGTTTCCAAGTCCCAGGTCTGCCATTTACTCACTATGTGTTCTTGTAGCACTTATGTAACCACTCACGTCCTCAGATGCGGCTACCCCGATTGTAAGATGGCACGATAATACTGGGTTTAGGAAAGAAAAAACGAGAGAGGGCATGTAAAGTGCTTGGTGCATGCTTTAGTCATTGATATGTTCAATAAACATTAGTATTTATTTTTATTTATATGGATGATATACAGTAGAACCTCTGTAAATTGACCACTTGAAGCTTTTCAACCTGAGGAGGTGGTCAACATAAGGGACTAGGCCTACTGTATTGATACATGCATGTGGTGCTCGTCTGGTCTACAAGAATTAGGTCAACTCAAGGAGGTGGTCGATGCAGAAAAATGGTCCACTATGGAGGTTCTACTGTATTTAAAAAAAAAAAAAAAATACTGAAAATAATACCTTAAAATAATTGTAAGTGGTTGACATCTACTAACTGTAGTTTTAGCTCTTCAAAAATAATCTCATTTCCTTCCTTATCCTGCTCTTTTTCTCAGGCTGTTGAAGGAGCTTTTAGTTATAACCTGCATCCAACCCAAATGGATCAGCCATCTTTTTGTTTCAAATTGTCAACAAATCTCTTCTGACCTAAAGAAACAGAAGGAGGCTTGGCACCCGTAGCATAGTGGTTATGGCACCAACCACATACACTGAAGTTGGTGGGTTCAAACCCGGCCCAGGACAGCTAGCCAACAAAGACAACTTGCAACAAAAAACAGCTGGGCGTTGTGGCAGGTACCTGTCATCCCAGCTACTTGAGAGGTTGAGGCAAGAGGCTCTCTTGCATCCATGAGTTTGAGGTTGCTGTGAGCTATAACGCCACAGCACTCTACTGAGGGTGACAAAGTGAGACTCTGTCTCAAAAAAAAAAAAAAAATAAGAATTTATTATTCACAGTTTTGGAGGCTGGGGGTCCAAGATCAGGGTGTCGGCAGAGTAGCTTCCAGGGAGGCCTGTCCCTCATGGATGGCACCTTCTGTGCTTCCCAGTGAGGTCAGTCAGACAGCCCCCCTCAGGCCCCTCTGATGGGGACACTCGTCTCATTTATGACACTTGTCGCCTTCATGACTTCGTCACTCCATGGAGACCCCACCTGTTAATGCTGTCACATTGGGGAGTAGGTTTCAACATGTGCATTTGGGGAGGACAGAGACGACCACAGAAGTAGGATTCTGTTCATATTGCACACCATGTCACAGAAGGCCAGACTGTAGGGATGAGGAACCGGTTGGTGGTCGGGTTTTCAGGGTCTTCTGATTTAGAGAGGAATAGCTTGAGAGAACTGGGCGGAAGCAATGAGACTGTTCTAGGTTTGTTTTTTTTTTTTTTAATTTAAAAAATTACATTTTTTTAAAGAGACATAAGAGTCTGGTTTTGTCACCCAGGCTGGTGTGAAATCACAGCTCACTGCAGCCTGAAACTCCTGGGCCCCAGAGAGCCTCCTGCATGGTCTCCAGAGCAGTGGGGTCTGCAGGCACCCTCCACACTGTTCAACACTTCTGTTTCTTGACTGTGGAAATGGCTAACCAATTCTATGAATATTTTGAAATCTACAGACCATATACCAAAAAGGCATGACTATTACTGTATAAAAATTTTAAATACCAGTTTTCCTTAAGGATATTAATAAAGAATTGAACTTGAGGCTAGCACCTATAGCACAGTGGTTACAGCACCAGCCACATACACTGAGGGGGCTGCGTTCAAACCCAGCCTAGACCAGCTAAACAACAATGACAACTGCAACAAAAAATAGCCAGGCATTGTGGCGGGCACCTGTAGTTCCAGCTACCTGGGAGGCTGAGGCAAGAGAATCACTTGAGCCCAAGAGTTTGAGGTTGCTGTGAGCTGTGATGCTACGGCATTCTACCAAGGGGGACATAGTGAGACTTTGTCTCAAAACCCTCCCAAAAAACAGAATTGAAAAGAAATAAGAGAAGGATAATATTCAGAAGTTGTATAGCATTTGTGTGGACAAAGGGGAACTATGTCAATTGAAATGTAAGTATGCACGTTCTTGCTCTAAAATGAATAATTTATCTCCATATTGTCTCTTAATTTTTTTTTTTTCTTTACTGAGAATATATTCTTATTCTTGAGATACAGACAGAACATCTATAATAAAAGGTGAAGGCTATGTTAACAAGTTTGACGTAAGCATTCCAAATTGTATATAAAATCAGCACATTGTACCACATAAATGCATTAATGTATACAGTTATGATTTAATAAAAAAAAAAGTAGAACAATGAAAAAAAAATCTCATGACACCTCCCCAAGCTTCATTTTCACTTTTCCTTGGCAAAGAATTGCCCATAAAGACCCCAGAGTGGGCCAGACCTTTAGTCTTTCTCTCCCTGTCTCTGTCCTCTTCCCTTGCTGTCGAGCAGCTCCCAGCTGGAGAGGAGCTTCAGTCGCAGTGTTTGGTGACACATGGTGACATGGTGCCCTTACCTGAGCCGGGAGCTGCGTGGACAGGCCCAGGCTGCAGGGACAGCAGGCCCTGGCCTGGCCCGTGCTCCCCGCTCCACGGTCATCCATGGTGTCCCTACACTATGTGGCTTCAGTGCTCTTCCAATTCAAAGTGTTAATCAAGTCCAGCTCATCGCACATCTAGTCAGGCACTTATGTCTTACTTCCCTTTATCAGGTCAAAGTTCAAAGCGAATAGTGGGGTTTTTATTCCTCTTTGACATAGTTTTCTGGTGACTTTTATTCTTCAGTTTTCTTAAGGATTGAAAAATTATTGATTGAGAAGGCATTTGAAAAAGATGTCATTGGATTCCCACCTCAGGCCAGGTAATAGGACATTGGCAGATCAGAGGTGTCAGTGTGACAAATGGAGCTATCTCCTACAAGAAAAAAACACAGCAGCTCCTTTAGAAGCACTCTCAGGGAAAGACATTCTCTCTCTGATCCAAAATCCAGAAGCCATAAAAGACAAGACTGACAAATTTAACTATATGTTCTTTCTGCAGTGAAACCAATATAAGTTAAAAGACAGTGACAAGCTGAGAAAAATATTTGCCACTTATATCACAGGAAAAGAATTAAGCTTCCCACGAGCTTCTAGAGATTGAGCGAGGTTCAACAACCCAATAGAGGTTCAGCAAAGAACATTTAAACTTGTGTTAAGTTGCTCAGCCTCGCTCACAAAAAGAAAAGCACGAATTAAAACTGTACTGGAATATCTTGAAGGAAGGACCCTAAAATGGCGCCGTCTTGATACAGGGAAATTTGACAATATGTAGCAAATTCCTTTGACCCAGAAAAAAAAACCAACACTGCAAACTATTCATGGTGGGACTGAATGTGACAGCAAAGAAGAAAGGAAATAATCCAGAAGCCACCGGCTGGAGAAGGGCTGGACTGTCCGGTCCATCCCATAACAAAGACCGAGGCTACTGTAAAGAGAACGGACCTTTATACGCCGCAAAGGCAGGGACCCCAGCCAGGCAAGGGCAAGGTGGAGGTGGAGAAACGTGAGTGTGCCCTGCCGCTATTGCAGGGGAGATGTGGTACACGGCTGTGTCTGGGTCTCGTATCCCCCTCCCGGGTGTGGGGAGACCCGCCAGCACTGCGCTGTCCCTCTGTCCCCTGTCCTGCTGTCCCCTGTCCGGCTGTCCCGCTGTCCTGCAGGGAAAGGAACGGAGTGTGGAGAGCAGCACCCGCGAGGTGCCGCGCGGCTGGGACGATAGGGGAACCAGGGGCCGACGGCGACCGGGCCACGGCCCACGAGAAGTCAGGGGCGCGGGTGCCGGCTGTGTAGGCCAGGGATGGGGTCCCAGGCCGCGTACAGCTGGAGATGGTGGGGTCCCCGGGTCGCGTACAGCTGGAGGTGATGGTTCCAGGGCCCGCGTACAGCTGGAGGCGGTGGGGTCCCCAGGCAGCATACAGCTGGAGGTGGTGGGGTCCCCGGGCCGCGTACAGCTGGAGGTGGTGGGGTCCCAGGGCCGCGTACAGCTGGAAGTGGTGGGGTCCCCGGGCTGCATACAGCTGGAGGTGGTGGGGTCCCAGGGCCTGCGTACAGCTGGAGGTGGTGGGGTCCCCAGGCCCGCGTACAGTTGGAGGTTGTGGGGTCCCGGGCGGTGTACAGCAGGAGGTGGTGGGGTCTCCAGGCCGCATACAGCTGGAGGTGGTGGGGTCCCAGGGCCCGCGTATAGCTGGAGGTGATGGGGTCCCCAGGCCGCATACGGGTGGAGGTGGTGGGGTCCCAGGGCCGTGTACAGCTGGAGGTGGGGTCCCAGGCCGGGGATGGGTGAGCTGGGTAGATGGCCCTGAACTCTGGAGAGGCTGTAGTCCCTCCTGACACAGTGATTTAGCTTTGCTAGGTCTTGAACCTAAAACCCTGCTCCATCCTGCTCAGACTTCTGACCTACAGGAACCACCAGATAAATATGCATTGTATCACAGAAGCATGAACTAAAAACTTCAGAAAACCCGATGGAAAAAGTGGCAGGGCAGGGGAACGAAACTTTTCTTTATGTCTCTTTTCATATAGTTTTGAATTTTAATCATGTAAACATGTATGTTGTCTATTCAAGATAAAATCAGGCTGGACATGGCAGCTCACGCCTGTAATCCCAGCACTTTGGGAGGCTGAGGTGGGAAGATCCCTTGAGCTCAGGCGCTCCAGACCAGCCTGAGCAAGAGTGAGACCTTGTCTCTCCTAAAAACAGAAAAACTAGCCATGTGTGGTGATGGCGCCTGTAGTCCCAGCTAGACCGGAGCCTGAGGCAGGAGGATCACTTGAGCCCAGGAGTCTGGGGTTGCCGTGAGCTGTGATGATGCTATTAACACGCCAGCCTGGGTGGCAGAGGGAGACAGAATAACAACAAAAACAGAACAAAACCAAAATAAAAACAAAACAAAAACAAAATTAAACAAAAAGGAAAAAAATCCAACAGTCATTGGAAAGCTCGGAGCTCTGTCCAGGGTTACCGATGACACCGGTCTGCTGCCTTCTCAGTCCCTGGAGCTCTGCAGTCTCTCACACATGACACAGCTCATATTTTGCTGACCCTTGTGTGTCACCAAACAGTTCCCCAAGAGGAACAGGGTGTGCTGGCTGCCAAATGGAGGATGGTGAGTGA
This sequence comes from Loris lydekkerianus, assembly GCA_963574355.1. Taxonomy (NCBI): domain Eukaryota; kingdom Metazoa; phylum Chordata; class Mammalia; order Primates; family Lorisidae; genus Loris; species Loris lydekkerianus. The sequence continues at coordinate 32,957 of CAUYPK010036551.1, forward strand.
GGAGGGGGGCTCTAGTGTCCTTTTGAGGAACACACAGAGGAGACAGGGGGGCAGAGACTGCCCCAAACTGGACCCTCCACCCCGATGGGCTTTCCCCCCCCCCCCACCTGCAGAGGGCCCAGGAGCCCAGTTCTTACTACACCGTCAGGAAAACCTTGTCTGTTCTTATCAGAGACCACATTGTGGAACGTTTATCCAGCCCAAGCAGGTATGAGACTGGTGATGAAGGATGGGCAAGGTCCTGGGAAGAACTAGGCACAGAGGAAAACCTCTGTCAGACACCTGTGAGAATGGGTCAGAACAGGCAAAGACAGTCAAACTGGAGGTTGAGAGGAGTTTTATAGATCAAAAGTTTGTTGGATATAATTAAAAGTTTCTGTGGGACGACAGCTTTTTAAAAATATTTTTTATTTTTAATTTTTTTTAGAGACAGAGTCTGGTTCTGTTGCCCAGGCTGGAGTTCAGTGACGTGACCATAGCTCACTGGCAGCCTGTAATTCCCTGGCTCCAGGAATCTGTCCTGGTAGCTGGGACTACAGGTTCTTGTTATGTTTAAAAAATATTTTTGTAGGGGTGGGGTCTTGCTATGTTGGTTAGGCTGATCTCAAACTCCCAGCCTGAAGGATCCTCCTACCTTGGTCTCCCAAAGTGCTGGGATTACAGGTGTGAGCTATCAAGCCCAGTCCCAAAGATGGATTTTAGGTAGGTGGGGCCATCAGGATGTGACCTTTCCTCAGTTGTTGGTGTTTTTTCTTTGTTGTTGTTGTTAGTTTGTTTTGCTTTTCTTCTTCAACAGGATCTTCCCTTCTGGGACAAGGTGGATGCTAACAGCATCAGGTTGATTTCTTTACAGATTAGCAAGCCCTACAGGAAAAGACAGGTTTTTCTTCCAATAGTTCTGGCAAGAGTTTTGTTGGTCTTTGGTCTGTTTGCTATGCCAGCCTGACACACACCTAACTTTGGAGGAGATTAGAGCTGTGAGGAGTGGGGGTGTGAGAGGCGCCTTCCCCCAAGAAAAATGGGGGTGTCATGAGCCTGGCAAGGTGAAAGCAGCAGAGGCCCACTTGTTCTGCACATGTACTCAGCTGAAGAAGGAGGTTAACAATTCACTCTCGGAGAATGAGGAGAAATTAGGAGGAAGGGACATTAGGAAGTAGAAAGAGAGGGAGACTCTTGGCATCAATGCAGTGGGAGTCTACAGAGATTAGCAGACAGTCACTGAGCAGCCCCAGGGACCGGTTAAAGGTGGACAGCAGGGATTTGTCATTAGGCTGCGAACTTGCTTCCACGCTTTCAGCTGACCACAGCAGAGGAGAGAAAGGACACTGGACTGTAGCTTTCCCTTCACTCTAGCTTTCCAGGAATGGGAATTGGCTAAGGGTGGTGTGGAATGGGGGGAGCAAAGTTGTGGTTAAGGTTCAGGCACACATAGGGGTAAGTGTGGACTAAGAAGGGGGGAGGAGACTGAAGTCTGAAGGCAGGTTAAAAAGCAGTTCCTGCAGGAGGGTGCTGGTGGGGAGGACAAGCCTGTGGAGGGTTGGGCTGTGACCCAACCTGGTGCACACAGAGAGGAGAGGAGAGTTCCCACATGCACCACATGGGCACACACACCATACGCTCACTCTCCCATACATGCACACACACCACACACACACACTCTGTCCCATGCATGCACATACACACACTCTCACACATACACTCACACAATGCACACACAAATACACACACACACTGTCCCATGCATGCACACACTCACACACATGCACACATTTGTACACATACCACACACACTCTCACATATTCTCTCATACATGCACACATACATACCCTCACACTCACACACATGCACATACACCACACACACTCACCTACTCTCCCCTACATGCACACACATACACTCACACACAGTCTCACTTGCACACACTCTCACATACATGCATATACATACACACTCAATGCACATACATCATGCAAACTCACACATGCACACTCAATGCACACACACCATACACACACATATGCACACATGCACACATACATGCACACACACCATACATGCATACACTCATGCACTCACACACATGCTTACACACAGACGGATATATGCAGTTTCACTCTATCACACACATGCATGCACACACATGTGCACACACACCACATACATGCACTCATGCACATATATACACACACACCACAGACATGCAGTCATACACTCACACGCACTCACACAGATATATGCACAGTCTCACTCTATCACTCACACACACATGCACACATGCATGCCTGCACACATATGCACACACACCACATACATGTGTACTCATGCACACATGCACATGCACATATATACACACAGCACACACATGCAGTCATACACTCACATGCACTCACACAGATATATGCAGTCTCACTCTATCACTCACACATACATGCACATGCACACACGCATGCACACATATGCACACACACCACAGACATGCACTCATACACTCACATGCACTCACATGGATATATGCACAGTCTCACTCTATGACTCACACATGCACATGCACATGTGCATGCACGCACACATATGCACACACACCACATACATGCACTCATGCACACAAACACATGCATATATATACACACACACCACACACATGCAGTCATATACTCTCACACACACTCTAACATTCACATATACACACTCACACATAGACATACATATGCACACACAGTCTCACACGCTCACACATACCCCCAGCAAGGATTAGTGGGGATGTGGTAGCTGTCCTAAGCTCTTGAGGGGAGCTGGCCTTCAGATCATGTTTATGGAGTGGAAGATAGAAAGAACCTTGGTCCTCGAATTCGGGATGACATCGTGGAGCTGCTCAATCTCACAGTCCTGAGCGCTGATCCACCCTTAACAATTCTTGTTATGTACAAAAACATTCTTATTAGTTAAGTGAGCCTCAGGTAGGAGTTTAGATTCTTTTTTTTTTTTTTTTTTTTTTTTTTTTAGACAGAATATAAATTTGTTGTCCTTTGTAGAGTGCTTTGGTATCACAGGTCAAAGCAACCAAAAA
>CAUYPK010036552.1:0-12282 GCA_963574355.1 Loris lydekkerianus
AGCAACTTAGTTCCCTCTTGGCAGCAGTACAGAGGGCAATTTTTTTTTTTTTTTTTTGTAGAGACAGAGTCTCACTTTATTGCCCTTGGTAGAGTGCTGTACCATCACAGCTCACAGCAACCTCCAGCTCCTGGGCTTAGGCGATTCTCTTGCCTCAGCCTCCCCAGTAGCTGGGACCACAGGCGCCTGCCACAACACCTGGCTATATTTTGTTGCAGTTTGGCCAGGGCTGGGTTTCAACCTACCACCCTATGTGTATATGGGGTCTGCGCCCTACTCACTGAGCCACAGGTGCCGCCCCCAGAGGTCATTTTTTATGCCTATTGGTTTGGGACACATGCACCTCAAGATGGCCAGTTGTATCCTTGTCTTCAGATTCAGTGGACACATTGTGGTGTCGCTGGTGGAAACATTCCTCTTTTTAGAACAAAGATCTTTAAATCAGCAAATCTCAGAGTTGCCAGGATGAGGAGCAAAAATGTTTTGAGTGGGTTGTATGATACAATACATAGAATACAATAGAATAGATACAATACATAGATACAATACATAGAGAGGCCACTCCCACCAGCATCCTTGATCGCTGGACTCTCATATTCTGGCTGTGGAGGAGATGGCACATTCAAAGCACATCTGGCGTCTTGCAAGTCACAACCCCACCTTTAAAGATGTTTCACAGCTGGCCTGCTGTGGTCCCCTCGGATTTATAGATTGAAATCTTCACCCCAAGGTGGTGGTATTTAGAGTTAGGGACTCTGAAGGTAAGGTCATGAAGAGAGAGACCTCGTGACTAGGACTAATGAATGCCCTTATAAATAGAAGAGGACCAAAGGGGACCCCTCAGCCCTTCTGTGATGTGAGGCTAGAGTGAAAAGGAGACTGTCTTTGAGGAAGAGAGACCTCATCAGACATTACATTTCTTTTCTTTCTTTTTTGAGACAGAGTATCACTCTGTTGCCCTGGGATTACAGATGCCCACTATAATGCTCAGCTATTTTTTAGAGATGGGGTCTCGCTCTTGCTCAGGCTTGTCTCAGACTCTTGAGCTGGAGCGATTCTCCTGCCTCAGCCTCCCAAAGTACTGGGATTACAGGCACTTGATCTTGGACTTCTCAGCCTCCAGAACTGTCATTTCTGGAGGACATTATGGTCAATGACAGACCACATAGACAATGATGATATAATATAATATATATAATAGAGCTGAAAATTTTCTGTAACTAGTGATGTCACAGCCATCAAACATTGTAGTGCACTGCAGTACTTTTTCTGTGCTTAGATACACAAATGCTTACCATTGTAAGGGTGTTCCTGTTGCCTACAGTATTCAGTACAGTAACATGCTATACAGGTGTATAGCCCTGGATGCACCATACAGCCTAGGTGTGCAGTGGGGCTGTACCATCTAGGCTGTGTAAGACCACTCTATGAAGTTCGCATGATGATGAAATCACCTAATGACGTATTTCTCAGATGTGTCCATCAGCAAGTGATCATGACTGTAAATTTCTGTCGTTTATAAGCCACCCAGTCCATATAGCATTTTGTTATTGTGACTGAAGCAGATGAAAACAGGTACCATAAATAAGTTTTCAGTAAGTTAGGGCAGCCACTTCTAGGTGGAATATCTAAATCCCTTTTTTTTCTTTTATCTTCTGAGACAGAGTCTCACTCTGTCTCCCATGGAGTCACAGCTCACAGCAACCTCAAACTCTAGGACTCAAGTGATCCTCTAGCCTCAGCCTTCCAAGTAGCTGAGATTACAGGTGCCCACCACAACACTCGACTTTTTCTTTCTTTCTTTTTTTTTTTTTTTCTTAAGTAGAGATGGGGTCTTATTCTTGCTCAGGCTGGTCTCGAACTCCTGGGCTCAAGCAATCCACCAACCTTGTGTTCTCAGAATGGTAGGATTACAGACATGAGCCATCATGCCTGGCCTGTTTCATAATCTTAAAACATATTTAAAGGGAGCCCAATTTTCTTCAGTTCATAAAGTAAAAAAAGCTGCATGGACGTGGTTAAATTCTCAGCACCCTCTTAGGGATAGAGCAAATGGATTATGTCATTTCATACCTAAGTGTCTTAAACTTGATGAAGCTTAGATTGAAAAATAAAGTTTATATTACTTACTTTTATTTATTTATTTTTTAGCCAGAGCTTCAAGTTGTCATGCTAGGTAGAGTGCCATGGCATCACAGATCATAGCATCTTCCAACTCCTGGGTTCAAGTGATTCTCCTGCCTCACCCTCCCAAGTAGCTGGGACTACAGGTGCCCACCACAATGCCTGGCTATTTTTTGATTGCAGCTGTCATTGTTGTTTGGCAGGCCTGGGCTGGATTTGAACCCACCAGCTCAGGTGTATGTGGCTGGCACCTTAGCTGCTTGAGCCACAGGCGCCGAGCCCGACCTTGAGACAGCGTCTCAAGCTATTGCCCTGGCATCACAGCTCACAGCAACCTCGAACTCTTGGGCTTGAGTGATTCTCTTGCCTCAGCCTCCCAAGTAGATGGATTACAGGCACCTGCCACAATGCCCGGCTATTTGTTTTGTTGTTGTTACAGTTGTCATTGTTGATTTTAGCTGGGCCCGGGCTGGGTTCAAAGTGTTTGGCCTCAGTGTATGTGGCCGGTGCCCTACCCACTGAGCTATGGGTGCAGAACCTGACTTTTTTTTTTTTTTAAACAGAGTCTCACTCTGTCACCCTGGGTAGAGTGCTAAGCCATGGCATCCTAGCTCACAGCAACCTCAGATTCCTGGGCTCAAGCAATCCTCTTGCCTCAGCCTCTCAAGTAGCTGGGACTATAGGCGCCTGCCACAACACGGCTAATTTTTCTATTTTTTAGTAGATATGGGGTTTGGCTTTTGCTCCAGCTGGTCCAACTTCTGAGTCCACCTGTCTCAGCCGCCCAGAGTGCTAGGATATAGGCATGGACCACTGTTCCTGGCCTCTACAAACTTTTATCCATATTCATATACCTACACACACATAAATATCTATATATATACACACTCATGTTGATTAGCTCTGTCCCTTGAGAAGAACTGGGAGTAGTGACATCTCAATAGCAATGAGCAAAACTGTGCCCAGATATGGGTTTCTAAATACCAGTTTAAGAACAGGCAATGCAACTTATAGACAAAGTTAGGCACTGACTATTTGGGAGACGTATGAATTCAAGGAAGGCAGAAAGTGGTGCTGCTTACAGTGAGAGCACAGGACTTGTAGTGATTCAGGCACCAAGCAAGCTTTGGATTAAGACCAAGAAAAGGGTTGATTTCAGCTCCAGATTTACTAGGTAAGTAATGTATGGGCAAGAGCTTTGTTAACATTGCTCAGCCTTGGCTTCTCCTTTGCACACTGTGACATGTTAAGGAAAAGAGACAATGTAAGTGAAACGTCTGGCGTCTGGCATGTTGTGAGCACTCAGGCCTCTCACCAGGAAGGCCAGAAGGCATGCTGCAGCAGCGAAAATCACTCACAGAAATAAACAAAACCAACAAAGCGCTCTGAAAACTTTCCAGGGATTTGGTGACATTCCAGGGGCTTTCTAGTCCCATATACCAGCAGGGAAGTTAATATGCAGCACTTTTATGTTAATTAAACCATAGACATAGATCTATGACCTGTGTGTTGGATATTCCCAAGAGTGGGGTGTAGGATCGGGGTGGGATAAGAGGAATTATGCCAATTTGATTAATTCCACAAAACTAGTGAGCTGGGGGAAGCACAGTGGCATCAACATAGCTTACTGCACCCCCAAACTCCTGGCCTCCAGCAATCCTCCTGCCTCAGCCTTAGCTGGGACTACAGGTACACATCATGACTCCTGGCTAATTTTTCCATTTGGAGTAGAGATGGGGTCTTGTTCTTGCTCAGGCTGAGCTCAAACTCCTGAGCTCAAGGAATCCTCTTGCCTCGGCCTCTTAGAGTGGTAGGATTTAGGCATGAGCCACCACATTTGGCCTTGATTTCCTTTTTCTTATGCATAAATCTGGTGATGCTACACCAAACTGATTCCTCAAATCCTGTTGCTGTGAGGATAAACGTTGCATTCCTTAGATGGCATTTCATGCCCTCCTGAGGAATAATCTGCTACAATCAATAGATTTTTTTTCCCACCCTGTATTTTGGGATGGTAGTTTCACATTTCTAAACACTAAGTCTCCTTTCTTTTTCCCTTTTGCAAAAGATTGATGCTTTTTATAGACTGTCCTTGAAAAAACTTTTTCTATCATAGCTGAACACACCCACAGAAGAACAAAGTTCTAAAGATCATTTATGTAATAGTAGTCTCCTGTCCCTTGGCCATCACAATTACCCCACCTTTGGAGGCTGCAACTTTCATTCTTATTGGTGATTATTTTTGTATTTTACCTTGTATTTCTAAATAAAATGCTTTTATGTTGCTGTTTTTTGTTTGTTTGTTTTGTTAAGAGATGAGGTCTGGCCATATTGCCCAGATTGGCCTCAAACTCCTGGGCTCAGGGATCCTCCTGTCTCAGCCTCCAAAGTAGCTGTGACTGTAGGCACACATCACTGTACCTGCTCTGAGTTCTTAAATTGAGGTTTTTTTTTTCTTTTTTTAGAAATAGAGTCTCACTTTAATGCCCTCTGTAGAGTGCTGTGGTGTCACAGCTCACAGCAACCTCCAACTCCTGAGCTTAGGCAATTCTCTTGCCTCAGCCTCCCGAGTAGCTGGGACTTATAGGTGCCTCCCACAATGCCCAGTTCTTTTTTTGTTGTTGCAGTTTGGCCAGGGTCAGGTTTGAATCTGCCACCCTCAGTATATGGGACCGGAGCTCTACCCACTGAACCACAGGCGCTGCCCAAATTGAGGATTTTCTATGACTGAAGATTTCTTTTTCTCTCTCTTTTTTATCTATTATTATTATTAACACAGAGTCTCAAGCTGTCGCCCTGGGTAGAGTGCAGTGGCATCACAGCTCAGGGCAACCTGAACCCTTGGGCTCAAGAGATCCTCTTGCCTCAGTTTTTTTTTTTTTTTTTTTTGTTTGTTTGAGACAGAGTCTTACTTTTTTGCCCTCAGTAAAGTGCTGTGGCATCACAGCTCACAGCAACTTCCAACTCCTGGGCTTAGGTGATTCTCTTGCCTCAGCCTCTTGAGTAGCTGGGACTACAGGTGCCTGCCACAACACCCGGATATTTTTTGTTGCAGTTTGGCTGGGCCAGGTTTGAATCTGCCACCCTTGGTATATGGGGCCAGTGCCCTACCCACTGAGCCACAGGTGCCACTCTTGCCTGAGTTTTTCTTTTTTTTTTTAATTTTAATTTTAAGTTTTTGGCGGCCGCGCCACAATCTGTCCTGGGTAGAGTGCTGTGGTATCACAGCTCTCAGCAACCTCCAACTCCAGGGCTTAGGCGATTCTCTTGCCTCAGCTTCCCAAGTAGCTGGGACTACAGATGCCTGGCTATTTTTTTTGGTTGCAGTTGTCATTGTTGTTTGGCAGGCCTGGGCTGGATTCGAACCTGCCAGCTCTGGTGTATGTGACTGGCGCTTTAGCTGCTTGAGCTACAGGCACCGAGCCTATTTTTCTTTTTTAAGTAGAGACAGGGTCTTGCTTTTTTGCTCAGGCTGGTCTTAAACTTGTGAGCTCAAGCTATCCACCTGCCTTGGCCTCTCAGAGTGCTCAGATTACAGGCATGAGCCACCACACCGGGTCTGTCTCCTCCCTCCCTCTCTCCTTTCCTTTCTTTCTTTTTTGAGACAGAGTCTCACTATGTCACCCTGGATAGAGTGCCATGGCATTACAGTTCTTGGGCTTAAGTGATTTCTCTTACCTTAGCTTCCCAAGTAGCTGGGACTACAGGCATCCACCACAAGGCCCAGCTATTTTTTTTGTTGTAGTTGTCATTTTTGTTTAGCAGGCCCGGGTTTGAACCCGCCAGCCCCAGGGTATGTGGCCAGCACCCTAACCACTGAGTATGGGCACTGAGCCTATTTATTTATTTTTTACTTATTTTTTTATTTTTTGAGACCGAGTCTCATTTGTCATCCTTGGTAGAGTGCTGGTGGCATCACAGCTCACAGCAACCTCAAACTCTTAGGCTCAAGTGATTCTCTTGCCTCAGCCTCCTGAGGAGCTGGGACTGTAGGCACCCACAACAATGCCTGGCTATTTTTAGAGATGGGGATCTTGCTCTTGCTCAGGCTGGTCTCAAACTCATGAGCTCAGACAATCCACCTACCTTGGCCTCCCAGAGTGCTAGGATTACAGGTATGAGCCACCTCGCCTGGCCAAGATTTCTTTCTTTTTTTTTTTTTTGCAGTTTTGGTGGTGGTTCAAACCCACCCCTCTAGCATATGGGGCCAGCACCCTATTCCATTGAGCCACAGAAGATTTCTTTCTTTTATATAGACAGTCACATACACTCTTCCCATCCAAATTTTCTTTCTTTTTTTTTTTTTTCTTTTGCAGTTTTGGCTGGGGCCGGGCTTGACCCTGCCACCCCTGGCATATGGGGCTGGCATCCTACTCCTTGAGCCACAGGCACCACCCTCCCATCAGATTTTCTGTCAGTAAAAATATATCACAACTTTACGCAAATCTACATTTGTAAATATTTATAAATATGTAAATTCTATTCCAAGTTCATTCATGTAGTGTATGACAATTTTTTCTTTTCTGCTTAACTCTCCTTTTTCCTCAGATTTTCTGTTGGTTTTGTAAAACACGTCTCATCATTTCACAAGCATCAGATATTTTATATCATTTTGTCTTCTTAAAGAAATTTCCTGGGTGGTGCCTGTGGCTCAGTGAGTAGGGCGCTGGCCCCATATACTGAGGGTGGTGGGTTTGAACCTGGCCCCGGCCAAACTGCAACAAAAAAAATAGCCAGGTGTTATGGTGGTGCCTGTAGTCCCAGCTACTTGGGAGGCGGACGCAAGAGAATCACCTAAGCCCAGGAGTTGGAGGTTGCTGTGAACTGTGATGCCATAGCACTCTACCAAGGGTGACAAAGTGAGACTCTGTCTCTACAAAAAAACAAAACAAAGAAAAGAAACTTCTTGACTGGGCATGTTACCTCACACCTGTAATCCTAGTGCTTTGGATGGCCAAGATGAGAAGATCTCTTGAGACCAGGAGTTCAAGACCCACCTGGACAATTTAGCAAGATTCATTTCTCTCTCTCTCTTTTTTTTTTATTATTATTTTTTTAAGATTCCATCTCTTGGGCGGCACCTGTGGCTCAGTGAGTGGAGTGCAGGTCCCATATGCTGGTTCGTGCCTGGCCCCGGCCAAACTGCAACAAAGAAAGTGGCCGGACATTGTGGCCGGTGCCTGTGGTCCCAGCTGCTCGGGAGGCTGAGGCAGGAGAATCGTCTAAGCCCAGGAATTGGAGGTTGCTGTGAGCTGTGTGATGCCACGGCACTCTACCAAGGGCAATGGAGTGAAACTCTGTCTCTACAAAAAAAATAAATAAAGATTCCTTCTCTTAAAAAAAAACAAACAAAAAACAAACCACCTCTGGAGACTTATTCCTTGTCTATTTATTTATTTTTGAGACAGAGCCTCCAGCTGGCACACTGGGTAGAGTGCCGTAGCATCATAGCTCACAACAACCTCTAACTCTTGGGCTCAAATGATCCTCTTGCCTCAGTTTTTCTATTTTTAGTAGAGACGGGGTCTTGCTTTTGTTTTTTTTTTGCTCAGGCTAATCTCAAACTCCTGAGCTCAAGCTATACCCATCTCGGCCTCCCAGAATGTAAAGATTACAGGCATGAGCCACCGAGCCCGGCCTTATGTTTCGTCCCTTACAGAAGTCCCTTACAGAAGTTCCCTCAAAGCCTCGTCCACAGCTACCGTCCTCTCACAGTAGAGGTCTTGTTTACTGGGTCCCACATCTTCCCCTTTTTTGGTTTACTCCCTTATTTTGGAGATACTCATTCTCCAGCAGCTTCCTAGAAAGAATTCAATGTAGATATGTTTTTTGAGACCTTATATGCATTAAAATATTTTTTTCTCAAGCTGTCGCCCTGGGTAGAGTGCTATAGCGTCATAGCTCACAGCAGCCCCCAACTCAGGCTCAAGCAATCCTCTTGCCTCAGTTTTTCTATTTTTTAGTAGAAACAGGGTCTCACTTTTGCTCAGGCTGGTCTCGAACCCATGAGCTCAAGCGATCCACCCACCTTGGCCTCCCAGAGTGCTAAGATTACAGGAGAGCCACCATGCCTGGTCATTAAAATATTTTTATTCTACTTTTACAGTTGAATGATAATTTGGCTGGGCAAAAAAAGTCTTTATTATTTTTTTTATTTTTTTATTTTTTTTGCACTTTTTGGCCGGGGCTGGGTTTGAACTGGCCACCTCCGGCATATGGGGCCGGCACCCTACTCCTTTGAGCCACAGGTGCTGCCCCCAAAAAGACTTTATTGGACAATATCTTTCCTCATAATTTTGTCAGCTAGCTCTGAGGGCTCTTACGAGGAAGTCTTACTCCCATTCAGTATATGAGATCAGATTTGTTTGCCCTTTTAGCCTTATTCCCTGTTTTACACCATACCCTCTGTTTTAGTAAGGATGCCTTCAGAAGCATCATTTTGGCTTGAAAAATATGAAAATTTATCTCACATAGGAAGTATAAATGTACAATGGCACCTAAGATGGTTGCTTCAATTAATGACATTGCCATTCACCCTGTTTTTTCCATTTTCCAGCTTTCCTCTCTTTTTTTCCTTAGAGTAGCTCTCCTCATGATCACAAGAGGGCTGCAACATTTCCAGATGGGTCCAATATCCAGAGAAAGCTGGTATAGAAGAGAAAAGGGATAATCTCTACATCTGTTCTGTTTCTGTTTTTCTTTACAGAGATGGGATCTTGCTTTGTCACTCAGGCTATAGTGCAGTGGCACAGTGATAGCTCACTGTAACCTTGTAATCTTGAACTCTGAGGGATGATGCCTTCATTCCAGTCTCCTTAAATTTTTGTGGAGAAGGGTCTCACTACATTGCCCAGGCTGGTCTTGAACCCTTGGCCTCCAGTGATCCTCCTGCCTTGGCCTCCAAAAGTGCTGAGATTATTGGCATTAGTCATGACACCTAGCCTTATATCTTTTTTTAGGAGTGAGCAAACATTTTCCAGACGCTTCTGGTCCATTTTACCTCATGTCTCATCACAGAGAATATACCATCTGTGCAAACCTGACTCAGTGTGCCTAAGGGCATAGCACCATCTTCACTAGCTGGACTAATCTTGTATTTGGCATTATTCCTGTTCAGGGGCTTAGAAAGTATCTAGTATCCACACAAGCATTTGACCAAGCCAGGTGTGGCTATAATCCTATAATCCTAGCACTCTGGGAGGCTGAGGCAGGTGGATTACCTGAGCTCACAGGTTCAAGACCAGCCTGAGCAAAAGTGGGACCCCCATCTCTAAAAATAGCTGGGTGTTGTGGCTGGTGCCTGTAGTCCTAGCTACTTGGGAGGCTAAGGCAAGACAATCTCTAGAGCCCAAGAGTTTGAGATTGCTGTGAGCTGTGATGCCACAGCACTCTACTGAGGGTGATATGGTGAGGCTGTCTAAAGAACAAACGTACAAACAAACAAAACAAACAAAAAAACCAAGCATATGACCAAGTAGAGGATGAATGAAACTAGAGCGGTAACAGCAAGGAAGAAGGAGAAACGGTTTGGGAAGGGCATGAACAAAGTCAGCTGTACTAGTGGAAATACTTTGCTTCATTATTGATCCTGACTTAATTACAGTTTCCAACTTCTCATGTTTTTAGGCCTTTGACAGCACTGTCTCCTGCAGTTTCTGTCATTCTCTCTAAGAAGCTGAAGAGCAAGCTTGATTTTTGGAGTCTCCCAAGGAAGTCATTTATCTCTCTGCACTTGATTGATGTTAGATTAACCTTGTATCCTCTGTAAGAAAGCCAGAGTGTTGGGCAGCACCTGTGGCTCAGTGGGTAGGATGCCAGCTCCCTATACCGAGGGTGGCGGGTTTGAACCCAGCCCCATCCAAACTGCAACAACAAAAAAAAATGGCCAACATTGTGGTGGGCGCCTGTAGTCCCAGCTACTCGGGAGGCTGAGGCAAGAGAATCGCCTAAGCCCAGGAGTTGGAGGTTGCTATGAGCTGTGATGCCACAGCACTCTACCAAGGGCGATAAAGTGAGACTCTATCTCTACAAAAAAAAAAGAAAGAAAGAAAAGAAAAAAGAAAGAAAGCCAGAGTGTTGATACCTTTGGAAATGTCCATGAAGTCTGTGATCCTCCCCTCTCTCCCTTGGGGATGGGCCCCGTGCTGCAGGCTTGCTCTGAAGTCCCCCTCTCTCCATCCTTCATCATCAAGGCTAAGTGGTTCAGGAGAAGACATTGAACCCAAGTTCATTAGGACTGAAAGTCAGTTTCCATGTGCTTCAAACCATAACTTTAGACTCAGGAGGGACAGCTACACTCCATCTTGTGCTTTGGAGGAAAGAGAAACCCAGCTTTGAAGGAGAAGGAGCAGATGCAGAGACGCAGAAACGAAACTGCTGGGTGCTCCTGCTTTCCAGTCTTGCTTCAGATCCTGCCTGAGGGCGGGCTGCGCTATTGCTCGTGTCCCTGCATAAGCCAGTATCCTTATTCTAATTGCTCTTTTGGTTTAAACTAGTTCCTTAAAATTCTATTTTTAATAAAATCACCTTAAAGAGTTATGATCAATTCTTCTGGACTAAGATTATAAAATCTAAGAGTTTGGGACTGTCACATGGCTCAGGGCCCTTTCTTACTCCTTTATCACCAGCTTTTAATTATTGTAAATCTTGTGAGGAATCTGGTACAGATGGGAAGGGAATCTGGGGTGTTGTAAGCAAGTACTGGTAGAAGGATTCATGAAGAGTTTAGTAGGATGTCTCACTTTGTGTGGCAGATAGTAAGCACTTAATAAATACTTGAGCAGATGGGCATCCCAGACCTCCTAAATCATTTTTTTTATTACATTTTTGCTGGGCATGGTGGCTCACACTTGTAATCCTAGCACTTTGGGAGACTGAGGCAGGTGGATTGCTTGAGTGCATGAGTTTGAGACCATTTTGAACAAGAGCAAGATCCCGTCTCTATTAAACATAGAAAAACTAAATAGTGGCTTACGCCTGTAATTCTAGCACTCTGGGAGGCCAAGATGGGCGGATTGCTTGAGCTCAAGAGTTCAAGACCAGCCTGAGCAAGCATGACATCCCATCTCTAAAAAGTAGCAGTGTGTTATAAATAAATAAATAAAGCCGGGTGTTGTGGCGGGTACCTGTAATGCCAGCTACTCAGGAGGCTGAGGCAAGAGGATCACTTGAGCCCAGGAGTTTGAGGTTGTTGTGAGCTATGACACCATGATGCTCTACCCAGGGTGACAGAGTGAGACTCTGTTTCAAAGAAAAAAAAATTATTATTTTTTTTTGAGACAGAATTTCACTATGTTGCCCTCTGTAGAGTGCTGTAGCGTCACAGCTCACAGCAACCTCCAACTCTTGGGCTTAAGTGATTCTCTTGCCTCACCCTCCCAAGTAGATGGGACCACAAATGCCCGCTACAATGCCTGGATATTTTTTGTTTGTAGCTGTTATTGTTGTTTGGCAGGCCCTGGCTGGGTTCAAAACCACCAGCTCTGGTATATGTGGCTGGTGCCCTAGCCACTGAGCTACAGGTGCCAAACCTTATTTATTTTATATATATTTTTTAAAAGATAGAGTCTTGTTCTATTCCCTGGGCTGGGGTGCAGTGGTGGGACCACAGCTTACCACACCATTCAACTCCTGGCTCAAAATATCTTCCTGTCTCAGCCTCCTGAATAAAGGACTGTTGCTGGCCAGGCACAGTAGCTCACATTTGTAATCCCATTACTTTGGGAGGCTAAGGTGGGAAGATTGTTTGAGGCCAGGAGTTTGGGACCAGCCTAGACAATGCAGGGAGACCCTAATGTCTACAAAAACACCCCAGTCAGGTATGCTGGCACATGCCTGTAGTCCTAGCTACTTGCAATGAGGATGAGGCAAGAGGGTACCTTGAACCAGAAAGTTTGAGGGTACAGTAGGTGATATTCACTCCACTGCACCCTCGCCCAGGCAACAAAATTAGAACCTGTCTCAAAACAAACAAATATTCTGCACAAATAGCTTTTATTGAAAAACACACACACACACACACACACACACACACACACCCCAATACACACACACACACACACACACACACACACACACACACACACACACAACAAAGCTCCTGGTCTCAAGTCATCCTCCTGCCTCCACCTCACAAATAGCTAAGACTACAGGCACCCA
>CAUYPK010036554.1:0-22360 GCA_963574355.1 Loris lydekkerianus
AGACAGATGAAAAACCTAACTGGATCGTACTTTCTCTTCTTCCTCTGAGGACGGCTCAGTGTGCATCTCAGGGAAGAGCTGGTTAAGGTTAGGCAGAGGGTGATTGCTGGCACCACACCTATGGTGCATTTTATAAGGGTAAATGCTAAATCTACTAAGGTAGAATATAAATATCTTAAGACAATAACTAAGAAAATGTGGTGAAGGCTTTCATCACTAGTTTGATAAAAGTATTTCAAATTGTGTATAAAACCAGCACAACATACCCCATAATTGCATTAATGTACACAGTTATGATTTAAATGGCTAAGCAGTTTCTCTAAAATAGCTGCGCTATTTTACCTTCTTGTTAACAATATATGAGTTCCAATTCCTCTATAGCCTCACTGAAACTAAGAATAATCACCCTCTTTAATTGTAGTCACTCTAGTGGGTTGTATGCGGATGCCCACTACTATCTTAGTTTGCATTTCCCTACTGACAGGCAATGCTGAGCATCTCTCCCTCTGTCTGTCTGCCATGCTATTCAAATCATTTGCCTATCTTAAAATCAGATTCTTTGTCTTATTATTGGTGTAAGACTTTTATGTATATTCTGGATACAAGTTCTTTCACATATATATATATATATATATATATATGTTTTGCAAATACTCCAAGGATGAAATTGCTTTTGCATTTCCTTAAAAGTGGCTTTTGATGAGAAGATTTAATTTTGATGAAGTCTAATTTACCATTTTGTCCTTTATGTTTTATGCTCATTTCTTGTATGCTAAGAAATCTTCACCCAGTCCATGACTGAGATTTTCTTCAATGTTTTCTTCAGAAACCTTAACATATTATCCTTTATATTTAGATGCATGATTCATTTTTATTTAATTTTTATGTATGTGTGGGATAAGGGTCAAAGTTAATGTTTTTGCATAGAGATAATTCATTGTTCTAGTATCATGTGTTGAAAAAGTCAGTTCTCTTCCCCTTTAATTACCTTGGAGCATTTGTCCAAAATCAATTGTCTGTTTATAGGTAAGTCTGTTGCTGGGCTCCCCATTTTGCTCCCCTTGATCTGTATTTATCCTTATGCCAATACCACACACTGCTTTAACTACTGTAGCTCTACTGTCTGGGATATTTCACTTCCTAGGTACTTCAACATAAATTTTATAATAAAACAATCCATTTCTTTAAAAAAATAATAATAATAATAAGCCTGCCAGAATTTCGATTACTATTGCACTGAATGTGAAAATCAATTTGGAAATAACCACCATCTTAGTATTATGCATCACTACCCATAATCATATACATCTCTCAATATCTATTTATTTGGATCTTTATTTCCATTAGAAATAAAGATAATCTTTATAATTTAAGATTATCTTTTAAGACAACCTTTTATAACTTTCGATGTATTAATATAATTAATTCTTACACATCTTTTCCTAAATTTAAAAAATTTAAGAAAATTTCTGATTTTCTGTTTTTATAAATGGTATGGTATTCTTAATTTCATTTTCCAAATGTGCATTGATGATAAACAGAAATAAAATTGATTTTGATATATTAGCCATATACTCTACTAAATTAATTATTCTAGCAGACTTTTTTATAAAGTCCTCAATATTTTCTATGTATATGGTAATGTTTTCATTTCTGTGAATAGAGAGTTTTATATATTTCTTCTTTTCTAAAGTATTTTCATTTCTTTTTTGTTCCTTCTGGGAGCAACTTGACTGTTCACTACAATGTTAAAGAGAAGTAATGAGAGTGAACATCCTTGCCTTCATACCCATCTTAGGAGAAAAGCATTCACCATTAAGGATAAGGGTATATACAGATTTCTCAATATACGCCAATTAGCAAGTTAAACAAGTAGCTTTCTGCTTCTAGTTTTCTAGGTGTTATAGATTTCATCAAAGGCCTTTTGCTCATCTATTGATATGATAGTTCTTATTCTCCTTTATTGTGTTACTATGATAATTATGCTGATTGAATTTTGAATATTTAATAAATTTGCATTTTTGGAATAAATCCCAGTGGATCACAATGAATTACTCATTTTACACAATGCTGAATTTTTTCTTCTTTAGTTAAGTATATGGCTTGATTACATTTGCTAATTTTTTAAGGGTTTTTACATATGTATGCATGAAGGATATTAGTCTATAATTTTCTTGTAATGTCTTTGTCTGATTTTGGTATTAGTATAATGCCAGCCTTATGATATACACTCTTCTATGTTCTGAGAGCTTTGATAAAAATCTTTATTTCTTTATTATAAAGTGATAAAAATTCACTGGTGAAGCTACATGACTATTTAATTTTGGGAAATATTTCTTAAAATGAAAACATTTCCACTTAGATCAAGAACCAGGCAAGGTTGCCCATTGTCTCCACTGCTTTTTAACATTGTAATGGAAGTCTTAGCCATCACAAGCAGGCAAGAGAAGGCGAGCAAGGGTGTCCATATAGGGTCAGAGGAGATCAAACTTTCACTCTTTGCAAATAATATGATTTTATATCTGGAAAACCCCAAGGACTCAACCACAAAACTCTTAGAAGTGATCAAGGAATATAGTAGCATCTCAGGATACAAAATCAATACTCACAAATCAGTAGCTTTTATATATACCAATAATAGTCAAGCCAAAAAAACAGTCAAGGACTCTATTTCCTTTACAGTTGTACCAAAGAAGATGAAATATTTAGGAATTCACCCAACAAAGGATGTGAAAGATCTCTATAAAGAGAATTATGAAACTCTGAGAAAATAAATTGCTGAAGATGTTAACAAATGTAAAAACATACCAGGCTCATGGCTGAGAAGAATCAACATGGTTAAAATGTCCATATTACCCAAAGCAATTTACAAATTTAATGCAATCCCTATCAAAGCACCACCATCATGCTTTAAAGATCTGGAAAAAAATAGTACTTCCTTTTATATGGAATTAGAAAAAAGCCTCAAATAGCCAAGACATTACTCAGAAATAAAAATAAATCAGGAGGAATCACACTACCAGATTTCTAACTATACTTTAAATCTATAGTGATCAAAACAGCATGGTATTGGCACAAAAATAGAGAGTTGGATGTATGGAACAGAATAGAGAACCAAGAGATGAATCCAGACACTTATCATCATTTGATCTTTCATAAGCCTATCAAAAATATAAATTGGGGGAAAAATCCCCTATTTAACAAATAGTGCTAGGAGAATTGGCTGGCAACTTGTAAAAAACTGAAACTGGACCCCCACCTTTCACCATTAACAAAAATTGACTCTCACTGGATAAAAGATTTAAACTTAAGACATGAAAGTATAAAAATACTACAAGAAAGTGCAGGGAAAACACTTGAAGAAATTGGCCTGAGAGAATACTTTATGAGAACCTCCCCCCTCCCCCCACAACCAGGGCAATTGAAGCAACACTAAAAATACATTACTGAGATCTGATCGAACTAAAAAGCTTCTGCATAGCCAAGAACACATTAAGTAAAGCAAGCAGACAGTCCTCAGAATGGGAGAAGATATTTGCAGGTTATGCTTCTGACAAAGGTTTGATAACCAGAATCCACAGAGAACTCAAACTTATTAATAAGAAAAGAACACGTGATCCCATTTCATCATGGGCAAGGGACTTGAACAGAAGCTTCTCTGAAAATGATAGGCACATGGCCTACAGACACATGAAAAAATGCTCATCATCTTTAATCATCAGAGAAATGCAAATCAAAACCACTTTGAGATGTCATCTAACTCCTATAAGAGTGGCTCACATAACAAAATCCCAAAACTACAGATGTTGCTGTGAATGTGGAGAAAAGGGAACACTTCTGCACTGCTGGTGGAAGTGCAAGCTAATATGTCCCTTTTGGAAAGAAGTATGGAGAATACTCAGAGATCTAAAAGTAGACCTGCCGTTTGATCCTGCAATTCCTCTACTAGCTGTATATCCAAAAGACCAAAAATCTCTTTATAACAAAGCGTTATCTCTTTAGAACAAAGAGTTATCTCTTTATAACAAAGATATTTGCACCAGATTGTTCACTACAGCTCAATTCATAATAGTCAAGTCATGGAAGAAGCCCAAGTGCCCAGCAACCCATGAAAGGATTAATAAATTCTGGTATATGTATACCATGGAATATTATGCAGCCTTAAAAGAGATGGAGATTTTACCTCTTTTATATTTACATAGTTAGAGCTGGAACATACCCTACATAGTAAAGTATCTCAAGAATGGAAGAAAAATATTCAATGTACTCAGTACTATTATGAAACCAATTTACAATCACTCACACTTTCATATGAAGAATAGATCACAACTATGGCCCAAGACGAAGGAGGGAGGGGGGAGGTCACATTGAGGGAGGGTGAACAGTGGGATCGCACCTATAATGCATAATGCATAGGTACATGTCAGATCTATTAGTATAGAGTATAAATGTCTTAACACAATAATTAAGTAAATGAGATGAGGTATATATTAACCAGTGTGATGTGAACGTTCCTAATTCTATATGAAATCAGCACATTGTACCCCATAAATGCATTAATGTATACATAATTATGTGTTTACGATTTAATAAAAAATAAATAATTAAAAAAAAAGAAAGGGCTGTTTAGATATTATTTCATCTTGAATCAATTTAATGATATGTCTTTCAAGAAACTTTTTCATTTTATCTAACTTAACAAATTTACTCTCAACATGAAATTGCCCCTTAAAATCCTTTATTTTCCTTTTAATGTCTATAGGAAAGACTGATGTTCCCTTTTTCATTCCTGATATTGATACTTTACATCTTCTCCACCTTGATCACTCTGGCTAGAGATGTATCCATTTTATTGATCTTTTTACAGAACAAGTTCTTGGTCTCATTGAGCTTTCTCTACTCTTTGTTTTTCATTTCTTTGATTTCTGATCTCTATTTTCTCCTTTCTGGGTCTTTGGCTTTAATTGCTTCTTTTTAAAAAATAAGTTTAAGGTAGAATTCATTAATTGTAAACCATCTTCTTTTCCCGTGGTAAGCATTTATAGCTATAAATTTTCCTCTAGGCAATATGATATGCTGTGGTTTTATTTTTATTCAATCCACAATGTTTTCAAATTGCCCTTGTGATTTCTCCTTACACTTTCTCAGTTATTCAGAAGCGTGGAGCTTAATTTCCAAATCCTTGGGGCTTATTGACACATTATTGTTATGGAGTTTAATTGTGTTGGGCTCATAAAACATACTCCATATTATTTAAATCTTTTTAAATGTACTAAGACTTGATTTATGGCCCTGCATATGGCATATCTTGCCAAATGTTCACCACGTATTTAAAAAGGATGTATTATTTTTGTTGTTGAGTGATATATACATGTCAGGTAAATCAAGTTGGTTGTGTTGCTCAAGCCTTATGTTTCTTGTCTAATATCTATTTGATCTATCTATTACTAAGAGTGGTGAAATCCCTAACTGTAATTACAATTTTGTCCATATCTCATTTCAGACTTGTCAGTTCTTTGCTTTATGTATTTGGAAGATCTGTTATTACTTAGGTACACACTTCAAAATGTAACATCTTCTCTGTCTTACATTGATATAGCTTCTCCTGCTTTCTTATGATCAGTGTTTGCAAGTCAGATCTTTTCCAATCTATTTATATTTAAACTGTGTTTTTATATTTAAAATGAATTTCCTGTAAGCAATATATAGTTTGGTGTTGACTTTTTTTTTTTTTTTTTTGAAGTTTTAAGACCATTGACATTTCAGGTAATTATAGATACAATTTGGTTTAGTTCTACCACCTTACTGTTTCTCCCTTCTCTTTTTTGTTCATTTTTTGCTCTTTTCCTTTCTCATTTTATGATTAACTCTTGTTTTGAGGTTGTTCTATGGTTTATCATGTAGATATATGTTTTTGTTTTTTTTCTCTCTCTCTCTCTTTTTTTTTTAAAGACAGAATCTCACTTTCTTACCCCTGGGTTGAGTGCCCTGTCATCACAGCTCACAGCAATCTCAAACTCTGGGGCTCAAGTGACCCCTGACATCAGCCTCCCAAGTAGCTAAGACTACAGGTGCCTACAATACGTCCATCTATTTTTAGAGATGGGGACTCACTCTAACTCAGTCTGGTCTCAAACTCCTGAGCTCAAGTGATCCATCTGCCTCAGCCTCCCAGGGTGCTAGAATTAGGGGTGTGAGTCACCACACCCAATCTATTGTATACATCATAATCACAATGTATACATCAAGTGATATCATATAACCTTACATACAGTGTTAAGAATTCATCATCTCATATTCCCATTTCTCCCTCCCAACCTATGTATGTTTTAAAAACATAACAAAATAGTGAGGTTTTTTGTTTGTTTTGCTTAAAATGTAATCAATTTTCTTTTAAGGAAACTTAAAAATTCCAAAAAATAAGTCCTATATTTCTATCATTTCCAAAACATTCCAAATCTGAGGCATTACTTTTCTGCTTTAAGAACCTCCTTTAACCACTTTTTCAGAGCGAGTGTGCTGGAGATTATTTCTCTCAACGTTTATTTGTATTTCACATTTATTTTTAAAGGATATCTTTGCTGGATATAGAATCCTAGATTAACAGCTGTTTTCTTTTACCAAGTGGAAGATGAAATTCCATTGTCTTCCAACTTCATTTCTCACTATTATCTGTTCCCATATAATGTATGCTTTTTCTCTACCTGTTTTGAAGATTTTTTTCCTTTAATACAACCAATTTTCAGCAATTTGATTTACAATGTATCTTGATGTGTGTTTCTTGACGTTCATCCTGATTGGGGTTTATTAAACATCTTGGATCTGAGGACTTCATTATCATTAAACTTGAAAACTCAAACTTTGATGTACATATCCAACATAAGGGCTCACACACTTGTTTACCTAATTCTCAGTCACTGTCTCTTTGGATATTTTTCACTCTAAGATTTTTTCCTGCTTTCTATTCCTGGATCTCCTCTTAGCCATGTATTGGAGCCTCTTATTTTAGCCTCTGAACTGCTTTCATGATTTCTACCTATGTCGGGGGAACCCAGTGTGAGATCCCTAAGCTCTGTTTTCTGACACACTTATTCTATCTCCTTTAATCCAACCATGGTGTGTTTTTAATACTTTTACTTCAATAGCTATATATACGTACGTGTGTGTGTATGTGTGTGTGTGTGTGTGTGTGTGTGTGTATTTAATTTCAGAATGTCAATGTGGCTCTTCAAATCAGCTTGCTTTTATTTAGTACTTGTGGTTTTATTTCTTCCAATACCATTCTGACCATTTCAAACAGGATTGTTTAAAAGTCTCTTTCTTGCAGTATAAATTCTCCCATCTACAGGCCATACCTGTAGATTGCCCTTCATGGAGGGCTGTTTGCATAGTTTGTAGTCTATGATTCTACACTCACCCTCGGTAGAACTTACTTCATGTGGAAAGTCCATGTGTCTATGGCCAGGAAAGCATCTATATAGAGCAATTCTAATCTGGACTTGGCTGCCCCCCCGCCCCTGAGGTTTCAAGACGCGCTGCATCCTAAGGGTAACTCTTTGCGTCCCCATGCTGCTGGGCCATAGCATGCTCCCCTGCCTCTCCCCAATCCAAAGAGAAGACTCTCCTGGTCCAATTTCAGGGGACCCCTTCAAAACTCAGAAGCTAAGACCTGCAACCTGGACTCCCTTCTCCACATCAGCATAAGAAGCCCAGCGCTGGTTAGTAAAGTTTATCTCAAGCAAGCACTTTGTATTTACTTTCCATTAATCACCTTACCTAGAAATCTTGTTCTCTAGGTTTCTAGTACATATTTAATTTAAAAAATGTTTTAATTATAGTTTCTGGATTGAAGTAGGCAAGTGTTTCAGAAGCTTTTCTTTCCTTAAGAACTTGGTCTACAAATATGTTTTGTTTTGTTTGTTTTGAGACAGAGTCTCACTATGTCACACTCAGTAGAGTGCCATTGCATCACAGCTCACGGCAACCTCAAGCTCTTGGGCTTAACCGATTCTCATGCCTCAGCCTCCCAAGCAGCTGGGACTACAGTACTAATCTGTTTTCTACATATTTCAACTAAATTTTATAAAAATATAGTTTAGGAATATTGATTTCCACAAGTAACTGCCTACTACTTTAAATTGTCTCTCAAATATTTCTAAGAACGGCTGCTTCCAAGTTGTTATTCAGTCAACAGAAAATATCTTCACTGCTGATAGACAAATGTCTGCTAATTCTTAAACTGACAGATCTACCTCCATACTTATTTAATGATTTAGTGCACATTGACCTATTGAAAAGTGTCATTTTGTTAAGTGTACTCTCAACCTCCTTGTCAGAGCCTTTCGTTTTCATTTGCCAATGAACAATATTAGGAGCTGGCAGAACAGATCCTGTACCATTTAGCTATTAAATCCTATGAGATTACTTTAAGATTTGGAATCTAAAAATACAATCTCTTGGCACTTGGACCTTATTGACCTGGCTCTCAGTCTCAGCCACACACACCATCATAGACACTGCCAACTGCATCACCTCATCCCCCTTTCTCTGCCTGATGAATGTTAATGTGGTCGCTAAACCATAGTTCAACCATCAGCTTCCCAGTGCAGCCTTTCCAAGGTACAGAAACCAGTAATTTCTCCATCCTAGAGTGGTTTGCGTCACTATAGTTAGCTCACTGCTACCTTCCAGAATAAGCTAAAAGCTTCCATATATATCACCTCCCTTATTTTTCACCATACTCTCATGTGGGAAAAAGAAATGTTATTTGTCATATTTTCCCCATAGTTCTAGCTTTCTCTACCACTAAACTATATCTTCCTTCAGGGGGAGAACCAGATCTTCACTCATTCTTTAATCGAAAAAGCATTTGCTGAGCCTACTAGGTGCCAGGCACTACACTGGGCACTGGGAGAGAACAAAAATTAAAGAAACCCTGCCTAGAGGTGTTCACAACAGAGGCGGGAGACAGGGATAGTTGGTGGAAGATCTGCAGGCAGATAAAGGGCAGCAAAACTCGTCCTTCTTGTTTCTACACCCCAGCTCCTAACAGTTGAGTGAACATGGGAAAGGGAGAAATGGAGAGGAAGACCATTGAGTCCAGCAAAACCAATTCAGGACAGAAAGGAAAAATATTACAAACTGCTAAGGACAGAACTCCATCTCTGTTATTTCTCATCACATGGGGCAGCTCTAAGAGTTCATGTCTGAATTGAAAAGGGTTCAAAAAACATTAGCTGGTAAACAGTCATGTGCTTCTGCCAATAAGTAATTGGGACTGACTTGGCTTGTCTACCCTGTGATTGGACCTGACCCTTCCGGTTGCTGACCAGGCCTAAGAACTAGCCAACACCATGTCTCCCCAGCTGGAGCAGGCTGCGGGTGGGAATGGGGCCACACCTGGTAGGAAAGCAGGATGGCAGGGAAAGAGCTCAGAGGGTGGACATGTCTGTAAGATCTGAGTCACATCTCTGAGAATGCCCTCTCTTTAAATATGTGCTATTCTAACTTGCCCAAGACATGCTATATGGCTCTTTTTTTTTCATTTTAAAAGTGTTATACTGTTTTTTTTAAAAAGCAATACACAAGGAAGAAAGGATTGAAAGAGAATTCATCATAAATTGACACCAGTTGGCTAATTCATACAGTTAATGCTTTTTTTTTTTTTTTGGAGACATGTCTTCACTTTCTTGCCAGGGCTACCAGAGTACAGTAGGTCATCATAGCTCACTGCAGCCTCAAACTCCCGGACTTACACAACCTTTCTGGCTCAGTTCCTGGGTGGCTTGGACTATAGGTCACACACTATGCCCATCTAATTTTTGTATTTTTTGTAGATACAGGATCTCATTATCCCACAAATACTGATATTACAGGCATGAGCCACTGCACCTAGCCGAAATATTCATATTTTATACCAATTTTGTATTTTAAAGTAATTAAAATTAATTACCTCTTAAACACTATCTTTACTATGAAGTGAAACATAAATACATAAAATTACCCAAAATATAAAGGTTAGATCCATTAACTATCACAAAGCACACATCTAAATCCAGGGCTCAGCTAAAAGAGAGATCACCTACTCCCGAGGTCCTCCTGCCTATTCTCAGTTGCCAGGCTTGTCCCTCCCTCCGACGTAACCTCTATCCTGACCTGTTACATAAAATTTTAGATTTGAATAGAATAAATAAAAATGAAAGAATTTTTCATTCTCAAATTTGTTACACTATTCCCAGACAGAAGAGCACTCCTTCAATGATCTACCTTGCAGTTAGTAGCAGGATAATAGCTATAATCCCACTATACTCTCATATTCACCCATCAGTTCAGCTATAGAGTGACAGTCTTTGGCAGTGGCTCACGCCTATAATCCCAGCACTTTGGAGGATCGCTTGAAGCCAGCAGTTCAAGGCAGCAATGAGATATGAATCCTGTCAGTGCACTCCAGACTGGGCAAAAGAACAAACCCTATCTCAAAAGAAAAAATAAATGACAGAGCGTTTTTCACAGCTAGAGACTACAACCGGTCCAGGGTATCCACTTGGTACCAGGCACAGAAGACACCGGAATCAGCTGGCAGGCACATAGGTCACAGGCACTCTTCAGCACTAATGGCACAAACAAAGACAAAACGTCCTCCTGGCCTCAAGAGGCTCAGAGTCCAGTGGACATATACACACATCTGGTTATACAATGCAGTGGATGGAGTGATGGATAGGCCCACCTGTATATAAAAATGGGGAGGAGAAGGCACAGAGGGGAGGACCAGGTGGCTAGGGAGGAAGGCTAGCCAGAACACAGTTCTGGGTGCAACAGTACCACCAAAATACCAATGACTAAAAGACCTATGTATGGTCTTCATAGGCCTGCCAGGCAGGCTGGGGACAGATTCCTGCGGCTCTGCCACCCCCAGGGTGTGGCCTAATCTTTAGAGAGCAAGACTGGTCACCATCTCATGGCATTCCCAGCTGGAGGGAGGACGCAGAGTTCTGTTCACGTGGTCTGTATTCTAGACGGGTTGCTGCCTACAGCTCAGTCACATTCTCACACTGAGGGCCAAGAGCAGCCTCCACCACATCACGGAATGCTGTATATGACATACCAAGGAATATGGCATTATCTCACAACTAAGGAAGAAGCTGGGAAGGGTTTTAAGTGAGGATTGATGTAAACAAATTTATAATTTAGGAAGTGCTTAAGTAGCTTCGCATCAAAGAAAAGTACAAGCAGGAGAAGCAGTTAGGACACAGTTGTGGAGCTCCAGGCACTGAAGGTAGGAATTAGCTATCAAGAAGGTGAGGCTGCAGAGGGGACCACAGGAGGATGCCTTTGCACCTGGCCTCTTTGTCCATCAAGTTGAGTCAAAAGGCTGTTGTGAAGGTCAAAAACACAAAGGATAGAAAAGCCCTGTGAAAAGTATAAATCACTACAACTTAATTTGACCAATTCATAAAATAAATTTAAAGAACCCTATTAAAGAATTTCTATAACCACAAGGTAATAGTCACTTCATAATTTTTACGATCTTTGTATTGTTTCTTGCTTAACAGGACTAATTCTGTTTCATTTTAAAAGTTATTAATATAAGGCCAGCATTACCCTGATACCAAAGCCAGACAAGGACACAGTAAAAAAAGAAAGCTGTAAGCCACTATCTCTGATGAACATAAAGGCAAAAATCCTCAACAAAGTACTAGAAAACGGAAGACAACAACACATTAAAAAGACCATTCACCATGATCAAGTGGGATTTATTCCAGGGATGCAAGGATAGTTCAACATATGCAAATCAATATGTTACACCACATTTAGAGAATCAATCACAAAGACCATGTGGTTATTTTAACAGATGCTGACTACGCTTAATAAGATTCAACATCTCTTTATGATAAAAACCCTCATCAGAGTTGGTGTAGAAGGAAAATACCTCATAATAATAGAAGGTTTTCTATGACAAACCCAGAGCAAACACAGTCATGAACAAGTAAAACACAGTCCTTTCCTTTGAAGGCTAGAACAAGTCAAGGATGCCCATTTCATTACTATTATTCAGCATAATATTGGAAATACTGACTAGTGCAATTAGGCAAAAGAAAAAAAAAATAAAGAGTTATCCAAATTGGAAAGTCAAATTAGCCTCAATCACAGAAGACATGACCTTATAGCTAAAAACTCCTAAAGACTCCACAAAAAAAACTGCTAGAATTAATCAAATGAATTCATTAAAATTGCAGGATAAAAAAATTAGCATACAAAATCAGTAGCATTTATATATACCAACACGAAACAATATGAAAAAGAAATCAAGAACAGAATACAATAGCCACAAAGAATATAAAATACCTAGGAATTAATCTAACCAAAGAAGTAAAAGATCTGTACAAGAAAACTATAAAATTATGATGAAAGAAATACTAAGATGGTCGAGTGCAGTGGCTCATGCCTGTAATTCTAGCACTCTGGGAGGCCAAGGCCAGTGTATTGCCTGAGTTCATAGGCTCGAGACCAGCCTGAGCCAGAACAGGACCTCTTCTTTAAAAAAAAAAAAAGAAAGAAAGAAAAATAGCTGGGCATTGTAGTGGGCACCTATAGTCCCAGCTACTTGGGAGGCTGAGGTCAGAGAATCACTTGAGCCCAAGAGTTTGTCAGGTTGCTGAGAGCTGTGACACCATGGCACTCAACCCAGGGTGGCAAAGAAAAAGAACTATTAAGAAGACACACAAAAAAGGAAAGCTATTCTGTCCTAAAGTATTGAAATAATTAATATTGTTGAAATGACAATACTCCACAAAGCAATTTATAGATTAGTACAATCTCTGTCAAAATACCAGCTATACTTTTTACAGAAATAGATAAGAAAAATCTTAAGATTTCAGTGGAACCACAAAAGACCCCAAATAGCCAAAGCAATCTTGAGTAAAAGCCTCCAGCTTTGTTCATACTAACCTGACTTCAAAATTATGAAGCCATTATAACCAAAACAGCATGTTACTGGCATAAAAATAGACACATGGACTAATGGAACAGAATAGAGACTCAGATATCAATCCATTCATTTATAACCAATTCATTTTTAACAAAGTCACCAAGAATTTACAGTGGATAAAGGAGAGTTTTTTCAATGAATGGTGCTGGGAAAACTAGACTAACTATATGCAAAAATGAAAATAGACCCCTACCTGTCACCATACACAATAATAAAATCAAAATGAATTAAAGACTTGAATTTAAGACCTGAAACTATGAAACTACTACTAGAAGAAAACATTGCAGAAATGCTCCCAGGACATTGGTCTGGGCAAAGATTTTTTGTGTAAGACCTCAAAAGCACAGGCAACTAAAGCAAAAATAGACAAATGGCATTATCACATTAACCTATAAAAGTTTTCTATACAGCAAAGGAAACAATCAACAAAGTGCATAGACAACCCATGTAAGAAAGAAAATACTTTCTTTCTATCCATCTGATAAGAGATTAATCACCAACTCAACAGCAAAATAATTGTAATAGTTATAAGAAGAAGGCAAATAAAAAGTAAGTAAAAGATCTAAACACACATTCTCAAAAGAAAACATACAAATAGGCTAGAGTTACATGAAAAAAATGCTCAGCATTACTAATAAGAAAAATGTAAATCAAAACCACAGTGCAATATCATCTCACCCCAGCTAAAAATGGCTTGTATCAAAAAAGACAAGGAACATTGAATGCTGGCAAGGATGTAGAGAAAGAAGAATTCTGCTACACTGTTGGTGGGAATGTAAACTGGCACAGCCACTAGAAGAACAGTATGGATGTTTCTCAAAAAAATAAAAGCAGAGCTTCCATATTATCCAGCAACTCCACTCCTGGATATGCATCAAAAAGAAAGGAAATCAACATATCAAAGAGATAGCTGCACCCCATCTGTATTATACCACTATTCACAACAGCAAAGGTGTGGAATCAACCTCAGTAACCGTCAATGGATGAATGGATAAAGAAAATGTGGTGCATAAAAACAACGGAATACTATTCAGCCATACAAAAGAATGAAATCCTGACACTTGTAGAACACAGACAGAACTGGAGATCATCGTGTCAAGTGACGTAAGCCAAGCACAGGAAGACAAATGTTGCATGTTCTTACTCTCAAGTGTGAGTTGACACTGAGGTCTTATGAAGGCAGAGTTGACAGGGGGTCACCACAGGCTGGGAAGGGGAGGGAGAAAGGGGTGATGACAGGGAAAAATATATAAATATATTTAAACTGTACACTTAAAAATAGTTAAAAATTATTAAATTATATATGTATATGTATATTTTACCTCAATAAAAAGGTTTAAGTTAGTAAATGTTACATTTAATATTACTATTTATAAGCAATGATCCTTTTCCTCTTGAAGTTTCTGTGTCCCTACATTTTATTTAATTACTTGAAGCATGTAGAAAAAAAGGAATCCTAAAATGATCAGATCTTAAAAATAAGAATGAGAATTTATGGATAGTAAAAAGATTTGCTCTAAGGTATAGAATCATCAGGTCTTAATAATTATTTTAACATTAAAAATTAAACCCGACATTTCAAAATCTTGCCTTGTTTTTTTAATCAAACAAATCAATAAAACTATAGTCAAAAGCCAATAAAAAAACACACCAAACATTGGTGTTATTATTCTAGTGGCACTAGTCACCCTATTCATCAACAATACTCTCTTGCTACTTTTCCCTGCACAATATTCGACAGGTCAAATATCCCTTATCTGAAATGCTTGGGACCAGTAATGTTTCAGATTTTGAAATATAGTTGGCCCTTGAGCAACCTGGATTTAAACTTTGTGGATCCACTTATAAGCAATTTTTTTTCAACCAAACCCCCCATTAGTTGGAAAATACAGAAATCTCAGAATGCAAAACCAGCCTGTACAGAGGGCCAACTTTTCACATATACCAGTTCCGCAAGGCTTACTGGAAGACTTGAAGACATGCAGATTTGGGTGCATGTGGGGGTCCTGGAACCAATCCACAGACTGTGTTTGCACTATACTAACCAGTTATGCATCCCAACTCTGAACATCTGAAATGCTCAACTGAGCATTTCCTTTGAATGTCATGTTGGTGCTAAAAAAAAATTTTCAAAATTTTGGAGCATTTCTGATTTGGGATGCTCAGCCTGCATTAAAAAGCTGTTGCCACAGTAGGTCCAAGGGTTCATGTGGCTCAGACTCAGCTCAGAGCTCCCCTTCATGGAGGACAGGTCAACGGCCATGAGTTATTGAAGATTCCTCATTCCAGTCCCTTGAAGAACACTGAAAAGCAACCACTGCACACCTCTAAATACCTTTCACACATTCCAATTTTCTTCCAACAGCACAAAGACTCTGGAAACAACAGAAAGACCTCAATTCCAGCTCACAAATGTCCATTCTTGCAGATGGTCGGCCACTGAGCTCTTCCCACACCTGTATGGCCTCTGGGCTTATTTGGCTCTTTTCATTATCCCAGTTTGTTCCCCAAAAAGATCTCAGAGCAGCCAAGAAAACAGAGACCTCCTCAGAGATTGTGGGAAAAGAACCTGAATGCGTGAGCCAAACCAGCATATTGTTCTCCAGGTTAGCAGGGGGTAAGGAGAGAGTTCCTCCAGCATGAATGAATGACAAGTGTCACTGCCTTCAGGGAATTGAAACTTTGAATGATCTTTGATATTATAAGTACATAAAACATAGTAATGAAATCAATGCTCAAGTCCAGAATTAAACAAATATATGAAAACATGAATAGAAACCCATGAATGAAGGCATCTTTGCTGATCCTTCAACTGATGCTCTCTAGACTCTCAGATTTAAGTGACATCTCCCTCCTCTGAACTACAAAACACAATGCTTCTCAGCACTACTCATAGAAAATTAGTATTCTATATTCTATAGCACTGTTAATTATAGGCACAGCTTACAGCTTTACCTCTACTGGATCCCTGCTCCCTATGAAAATTCCAACTCCTCCCACTCTGGCCTTGCTGCCACAGCCTCCCAACCACGCTGATATGTCCTGCTTTGAACACAGGCTTCTTCACCAGCCTCTGCCCTGCTCTTGCTGGCACCCAGGGCTGAAATGCCCTTCCCCTATTCATCCAGCAAGTCTCTTCACTTTCCAGACTTCCCCTTAAACAGGGATCAACCTTTGCTCCTCTTCTCTCTCAATTCATTTCAAGGAATCCCATAATTTCAACCACCACTTACAGGCTCATGGCCCTGAAGTGGTGCCACCAGGTTGTTGCTCCCTCCAGAATACCAGCTGAAATTTACTTATCTAGTAGCACACATCCACCTGCTGGCCAATAACTGTAACCCAGGGGGTGGCTCCGCCATCTGCTACATGCCCAAATAACATGACAAAAGCTTCCAGAGTCTACCCCATATCCAAATACTGTTTTTTACCCAAATACTTCTAACATCGGTCCCCTGCGCTCTATCTGCACTAAAACTGCCTTCTGCAAACTTTAATCATCTATTCCTGGGCTCTTTCAACAGCCTCCTAAACGTCCCATCACATGCTTGGCATGTATTTGCTGAAAACATGCTAGAACAAGTGAACAGTGTCCCTGCCACCTCTAGCCTCTCCTGCTGCCAGTCTAGTTCCACACAGCCACAGAGTGATGGCCCTAAAAGTAAGATCTGATACATAACTCCCTGTTTACAAAGCTCTGCTAGCTCACAGTTTAGTAAGACGACCTCTTTTCATGCAAGTGTCATCATCGTGAAAAACTAGCAACCCAAGCATCAAACCAGAGGTGACTCATTTTATTATATAAGTCCTATAGTTCTATTGGGCAGTAATTCAAGAATTTGCTTGATCGTCCTTTGATAAAGTGAAGGCAACAAAATTGGGTGTGAAAGTTTTAGGAATGACAATTAGTTAATTAACAATTAATTCACCAGTTAATTCCAGTGAAGTATGAACTGGTTCAGAGAGACTGGGTCCAACTGCCTGAGAGTGCAGAGAAGCAGAGCCTGGAGCGCTTGGTGAAAAAATGCTTATAATTTTTTATAAGCAGGAGACTAAACTATCCATAAGGTATAATCTCACCTGTATAAAAAGAAGCATAAAGAAAACACTAAACATGTGAGAATGATAAGAGCATCATTTCTGGGCAACAAGATCATGGGGAATGTTGTGCTTTTCTCCTTCACATCTTTCTGAACTTTCCAGATTTTTCTTGCAAGGATCATTCATTACTTTCATGATTTAAAAAAAAAAAAAAAAAAAAAAGCACAAATAAAAAAGCAAATCCCCCAGTTTTTTGCTTTGTAGCTCCTTGTATCCACCAGCTGGTTCCCAGCCCTCCCTCTGGTCTCACCCACCCCAGGTCTACACACCTCAGCCCACAAGTCCCTCCCCCTCCTCAGTGCCCTGCACGTGACCTAGTCCTGGTCCTAGACCACCAGGTTCTGCAGGGCAGATGCATGGTCTCCACCTCTCTTTGTCTCTATTAGGCACCAACACATTCTACTGAACTTTAGAAGCACAGACACTTCCATTATAACTGATGGACTGAACTCAGAAGACAGGGAAACCAAAGCTACTAACTCTGTTGGTAATTGTCTATTCCAAGAGCTCCCACCAGAAACCAGAAGTGAGTGTGTTACTCGAACTCTATAGAGACCAGCTGAGTATTAGGAATGATGATCAGCGGAACTGCCAGCAGGTATTAACTGGCTTAGGGAGACTGGGTCCAGCTGCCCAGGTCTACACAGAAGCAGAGCCTGTCTTACTTGAGAAAAAGTGCTCGTTGTGTTACCAAAGAGGCAAAAAGCTGAACAGAATAAGTGGGGAAAAGATTCCCTATTCAACAAATGGTGCTGGGTAAACTGGGTGGCAACCTGTAGAAGATTGAAACTAGACCCACACCTTTCATCATTAACTAAGTTAGACTCTCACTGGATAAAAGATTTAAACTTCAGACATGAAACTATAAAAATACTTGAAGAAATTGCAGGGAAAACTCTTGAAGAAATCGGCCTGGGTGAATATTTTATGAGGAGGAATGTAGGATAATATTTAAAAATAAACATATCCGACATCAAGCACACAAAGTGAATTCAGTGTGAGTTTAAAGTGACTTTTCTTCCAGAGGCTTAAGAAATCTGGACCCCCCTGGGTTACTCACAGAGATAGGCTTTTTTGGAAAATTCCTTAGGCCTTTTCTCTGAGACAGTACACCCTGTTAAGCCTGAGATCAAAGGGAGTGCAGCCCTTCCTCGGAGACACGGGTCAGAGGTTTGACATATGTTAACAACATATTGTCTGAGGTCTATAGATATTCTGCCTTGAAGAAAGGACACAGTCATTACTTCATACTGGGTAAACTGAGTGAATGCTTGAGAATATTCTATTAACTTTGTTCCCCTGAGGCTACTTCCATCTTTGTGCCCTGCTCAGAGATTAGTCATTGTCTTGAAAATAGGAGAGAGTTACTAAAAGGTGATGTTATTGATATGTAAAAATAAAGTGAGAAAAGGAAGAAGCTAATCGTTAAAGGATTAAGTGTGTACCTGACTGAAAAAGTATAAAACCTGAACTTAAAATAAAAAACTTTGCTACCACTTAGCAACAACACACCACACAGGTCCCCAATGTCTCAGGCCATAGTATTGTCTGGGTCCTTTGCAAAGCCATGAGGGGTGGAAGCTGTAGTCGTCAGTCCCCTCTGTTGGTTAAATGGCTGGTGAATCACTACTCCAGGAACCCCCAACCTAATTTCACCTCATCTGCTCATCTAGACAAATGGTGAAAAATAATCATGGGGAAGAATAAGTGGAAAAAATTTGGCAATGTGAATCATCAGAGTAAATCAACTCCCCCAAGGAACAACAAGTTGGACATGCGAGAAGATCACATTCATAAACAAATGGCTGAGATGTGAGAAATCCAATTCAGAATTTGGATGGCAAATATGATTAGCAGAATGAAGGCAGAATTGGAATTAGAAATTCAAGAAACATTTCAAAACTTG
Organism: Loris lydekkerianus; assembly: GCA_963574355.1. NCBI lineage: Eukaryota > Metazoa > Chordata > Mammalia > Primates > Lorisidae > Loris > Loris lydekkerianus. Next base: position 18,996 of record CAUYPK010036554.1, read on the forward strand.
TCTCAATAATTCAATGAATTCAAAGACAAAATCAACAAAGATTTTGACACATTGAGGCAAGAACTTGTAGCCCTCGATGGTCTGAGAAATTCAATAGAATCCCTCAGTAACAGAATAGAATGGGAAGAAGAAAGGATTTCTGACATTGAATATAAAGCTTTTGAATGCTACCAAGTGCTCAAAGAGGAAGAGAAGTGGAGAGCAGAAATGAATCATTCACTGAGAGAGTTCTGGGACAATTCAAAGAAAGATAATAATTGCCTTATTGGAATTCCTGAAGCCAACAAGATTGCCTTGAAAGGTCCTGTTGCTCTACTTGAAGAGATACTTGAGGAGAACTTCCCAAACATGGGAATGTATTCAGGAATCCAGATGATAGACAGTATCGGAACCCCAGCATTACTCAACTCAAATAAAGCATCTCTCGTACACAGTATAGTTAACCTCACCAAAGCTAATATGAAGGAGAAAATTAGACAAGTAGCCAGAGGTAGGAAAATCATAACCTACAATTGGAGGAATATTATAATGACATAAGATCTCTCTGTCATTATAATATTTTCAAGTTAGAAGAGGGTGCTCATTGACTTTTACCCTCTTAAAACAAAGTAAATTTCAACCGAGGATCCTGCATTCAGCTAAACTTAGTTTAATTTATGATGGACAAATTAAATACTTTACTGGCATTCACATGTTGAAGAAATTTGTCATAGTTAAACCAGCTTTCCAAAATATGCTCATACCTATCCTCCATAATAACCAGCACAATCTTCTACCACTAAAGTAAACTCACTCAGAAACTATTGAGGAAATTCCAACTTCTACAGTGGCAAAAGGATTAAAAATATCCACTGGACTTTTAAAAAAATCAATACCCAAAATACTGCCAGGCTTATCAACATCCTCAATTAATGTGAATGATTTTAATGTCATCTATAGAGGCACAGGTTGGCTGATTGGATACAAAAACTCAGGCCACAAATCTGCTGCATACAAGAATCTCATTTCACCTTAAAAGATAAATATAGACTCAGTGTGAAGGGATATTCATCTATAATTCAGGAAAATGGCAATGAGGAAAAAGCTCATGTTGCAATTTTGTTCACAGATAGAACGGGCTTTAAACCAACAAAAGTTAGGAAAGATTAGGGCGGTCATTTTGTATTTGGTAAGGGTAAAAACTCAACATGATGAGCTTTCAATTATTAACATTTATAATGCAAACCAGAATGTACTTCAGTTTATAAGACATACTCTAACAGACATGAGCAACAAGATTTCCTCCAGTATCAATAGGTAGAGATTTTAATAACCTTTTGGAAGTGTTGGATAAATCCTGCAATAAGAAACTAAGCAAAGGGTGGTACCTGTGGCTCAGTAGGTACGTGCTGGCCACATATACTGAGGGTGGTAGGTTCAAACTCTGCTCTTGCCAACAAATACAAAATAGCTAGGCATTGTTATAGGTGCCTGTAGTCCCATCTACTTGGGAGGCTGAGGCAAGAGAATCGCCTAAGCCCAGGAGTTGGAAATTGCTATGATCTGTGTGATGGCACTGCACTCTACCAAGAGGGATAAAATGAGACTCTTTTTTTTTTTCCCAAAAATCAATAAACAAACAAACAAACAAACCCCCCCAAAAAACAAACAAACCAACAAACAAACAAAAAAAAAAAGAAAGAAAGAAAAAAAAGAAAAGAAACTAAGCAAAGAAATTTTAGACTTAACTTTAACTATTTAACAATAGGATATAACGAACATCTACAGAATATTTCATCCTAACAAAACTGAACATATATTCTTCTCATCAGTGCATGAACCATACTGCAAAATTGATTATATCTTAAGTCACAGGTCTAATTTCAAAATTTAAAATAATGGAAATTATTCCTTTATGATGGAGAAATTAAATACTCCATCATAAAGGAGTATTTATATAACTCTATAACTGCAGTGGCTTAGTGATAGGCGCCAGCCCCATATACTGAGGGTAGCAGGTTAAAACTCATTTCTGGCCAAATGACAACAAAAAGTAGCTGTGCATTGTGGGGTGCACCTATAGTCACAGCTACTGGGGAGGGTGAGACAAGATAATCACCTAAGGCCAAGGGCTGGATGATACTGTGAGCTGTAATGCCACAGCACTCTATTGAGGGTGACAAGCTGAGACTCTGTGTATTAAAAAAAATATATAAAAATCTATGTCTTGCATCTTTTTGAACAATCATGGAACACAAGTTGAACTCATTAACAATATGAATCTGCATTCTCAAATAAAAACATGGAAACTAAATATCCCTATGTGAATAATAGCTGGGTCGTAGATGAGACTAAAATGAAATTACCAAATTTTTGGTACAAAATAATAATTAAGACACAAATTACCAGAACCTCTGGGATAGGACAAAGTCAGTCCTATGAGGAAAATTCATAGGATTGTAAGCTGTCCTCATAAGGGAACAGAAAAGCAGGAAGTTAACAACTTAATGGGACATCTCCAACAATGGAAATGGGAGAACATTAAAATCCCAAATCCATCACAAGAGTAGAAATAACCAAAATTAGAGCAGAATTAAATGAATTTGAAGGCAAAAGCATTATACAACAGATCAATGATTCAAAAAAGTTGGTTTCTTGGAAATGTCAATAAAATAGATAAAACTTTGGCAAACATAACCAGGAGAAAAAGAGTAAAATCTATAATTTTATCAATCAGAAATGGCAAACATGAAATAACATAATAAACCTCAGAAATTCAAAATATCCTCAATGAATATTACAAAAAACTCTATTCTATGAAATATGAAAATCTGAAGGAAAATTAATCAATACTTGAAGTACACCACCTTCCTGGACTTAGCCAGGAAGTGGAAATGTTGAACAGGCCTATGTCAAGCTATGAAATACCAGCAACTATAGAAAATCTCCCTAAAATGAAAAGTCTGAGAATAGATGGCTACACACCAGAATTCTACCAAACCTTTTTGAAAAAGAACTAGTACCTATATGACATTCTTTTCCAAAATATAGAAAAAGAATGAATATTATCTAACACATTCTATGAAGCAAACATCATGTTGATCCATAAACCAGGAAAAGACCCATTAAGAAATGAAAATTATAGACCAATATCGCTAATGAATATTGTGTAAAAATATTCATGAAGATCCCAGCAAACAAATTACAGCAACACATCAAAAAAAAAATTTATATATAAAATTTATGGTATATATATATATATATATATATATATATATATATATATATATACAAAGAACAAGTATGTTTTATACTATGGTCTCTAGAGTTTTTCTATATACATAAATCTATAACTATAAATAATAACAGACACAAAATAGGAAATT
>CAUYPK010036556.1:0-12654 GCA_963574355.1 Loris lydekkerianus
TCATCTAACTCCAGTAAGAGTGGCTCACATAACAAAATCCCCAAACTACAGATGATGGCATAGATGTGGAGAAAAGGGAACACTTCTTCACTGCTGATGGGAGTGAAAGCTAATACATCCCTTTTGGAAAGACATATGGAGAATACTCGGGGATCTAAAAGCAGACCTACCATTTGATCCTGCAATTCCTATACTAGATGTATATCCAAAAGACCAGAAATCACTTTATAACAAAGATATTTGCACCAGATTGTTCATTGCACCTCAATTCATAATAGCCAAATCATGGAAGAAGCCCAAGTGCCCATCGACCCATGAATGGATTAATAAATTGTGCTATATGTATATCATGGAATATTATGCAGCCTTAAAAAAGATGGAGACTTTACCTCTTTTATGTTTACATAGATGGAGCTGGAACATATGCTACTTAGTAAAGTATCTCAAGAATGAAAGAAAAAATATCCAATGTACTCAGTACTATTATGAAACTAATTTACAATCACTCACACTTTCATATGAAGAATAGATCACAACTATGGCCCAAGATGAAGGAGGGAGGAGGGGATAGAAGGGGAGAGTAGAGATCAGATCAAGGGAGAGTAAATGGTGGGATCACACCTATGGTGCATAATGCAAGGGTACATGTCAGATCATTAAGTATAGGGTATAAATGTCTTAACACAATGATTAAGTAAACGAGATGAGGTATATGTTAACCAGTGAGATGTAAGCATTCCTAATTCCATATGAAATCAGCACATTGTACCCCATAAATGCATTAATGTATACATGATCTATGTATATGATTCAATAAAATAAATAAAAGTTGTCTGTGCTGTTGAGTTCTGTGACCCTGGGTGACCTTCCCGAGCTTCATGCCTCACAAATGGGGATAATGATAGATAATGCTTTCCTCAGAGAACTATTTGAGAATTAAATGAGGGAGTCCATGTAAGCACTAGACCCAGTATCTGGAACAGAGCATTTAAATGTTAGTGAAGAAAAGGAAATAGCTGTTAAAAGACAGAACTCTCTGGAGTGGCTGATTGTTTGGCTTCCACACCTGTATCCCTAATAACCCACAGTGCATCAGGTTCCATCATTATCCACTGAGTCCCCTGATCCTTCTAACACCTGTCAGGCATGGTCACTGCCACGTGACAAGGAGGAAACTAAGGCAGCGAGCATTTACAGGGCTTACCCTGAGGGTGCAAGGGCAGGCAGGCACAGGGAACCTCCTGCAGAGTGTTGCCCACTGGAACCTGGAGCCTTCACTCTCCACTCTGCTCTGGAATCCAGACACGGAGTCTTAGTCTATCTTGTGTTGCTATAAAGAATGCTTGAGGCTGGGTAACTTGTAAAGAAAGGAGGCACATTTGGCTCACGATTCTGTAGGCCTTGTAGGAAGCCTGGTGCTGATGCCTGCTGTGGCGGGGGCTTCTGGCTGCCTCCCCCAGGGTGGAAGGGGAAGGGGGACCTGCATGTGCAGAGATCACACAGCAACAGGGGAAGCAAGAGAGACGGAGGTGGTGCCAGCCTCTTATAACAACCAGTTCTCATGCACACTAACAGAGCAAGATCTCAGTACCACAGGATGGCAGCAAGCCCTACATGAGGGACCTTCCCCATGACCTAAATGCCTCTGATTGGTCCCTGCCTCCAACATTGGGGATGAGATTTCAGCATGAGATTTGGAGGAGACGAACATCCAAATATATCAGTGAGGAACAAAATGGTGTAAACAATCGGTAGGGATTTGACTTAGCAAGCCTGGCTTCTCCAGTTTCTGCACATTCCAAAGAAAAATCTGGCCTCTGTCTGATTCCTGGGAGATAACTGCTAAGATCTTGTGATGTGCTGCCTGATAGGAGCACCTTTGTTAACCTCAGGCCTTGGGCCACACGGGACAGTCTGTGCTAATGGTGTCATCTATGGTGGCGGCCTTGAGCCACTCTATATCAGTCTGACTTCTGGAGAGGCTGAAACCCTAGCAGCCAAGGTCATTAATGAAGGCACCCAGGCCTACAGGATGAAGCCCAGTGGAGTCCCTGGACACTGAGTCTTGTGTGAGCTTCCTTGGTTGGCAAGACTTTGTACATGTTGTCACACAGAGTTCCTGGGAATACTGAGCACAGTCTGTACAGCTCCACTGGGAAACTCACTCCTGGGACTCTCTTGGGCCTGCCCTGTGCACCTTCTTCCTTTGCAGTCTGTATCTTTCTACTGCAACAAACCATAACCACAAGTACAACAGCTTTTCTTAGTTCTGAGAGTCCTTCAGTGAATCACTGAATCGGAGGTTGGCCTTGGGACCTCTGACACAGAGGGGAACCAAGGACCCACTGCCTCATGCTGGCTGCCAGGAGGAGAGACCTGGCATCTGGACACTGAGTTTCTGTTTGGCACCACTTACCTCCTTCCTCAGCATTGACCCCTCCCTCCCCTATCCCCCACCTTTGCCCACCCCGCCATGCCTAGGCCACCACTGCTGTCCCAGTGTCAGGCCAGAAAAAGCAAGTCTGAGATGCAGCCCAGGTAGGGTGGCCTTCCTGAGAACAGTCGCTTTCACAAGGTGGTTTGCTGGGCTGGGAGGACAGAAAGGCTTTCTTCCAGCATGTTTGGTTTCATCCTGGGAAACGGACTAAATTGAACCTGGAGGACATACTATATTTGATTGTTGAGTCAGACGCTGAGAAGGTTTGCAGAAAGGGCATTTATTTCCCTGCTCTTTGCTGGGGGTGGGACACCTGGCTCTGACTGTGCAGGTCTAGAGGAGGGTTCGGAGGCTCTCACCCCCTTGGCATTTTGACAACCGGTATCTAGATGAGGGAAGAACTGACCTGCGCCCTAGGCTGGGGGTTTTTATCTCATGACTGATTTTACTCCTGGGTAGGACCTAAGATAACATGGCAAGGGTCTGTGTGATTAGAAGCGCCCCGGGCAGTTTCCCTTGGTAGGAGAAGGAAGGAAGGAGGACTGGGAAGGGGAGGATAGTGCAGGTTTGGGGAGTAGCCCCTTAGCCAGCTTACTGACTTCAGTTTACTGAGATGCTAAAGTTATAAGCATTTTCCTGGTTTCGAGCAAGTTCAGTCTTTGGGGACACATTTTTCCCTTTTAGAATCCCATTTCTGTTTAAGAGCACAAGCTTTCCCAGACAGCATCTGTTTTTTTATCATGAACCTGACACCCTGGGAGGTGCTCCCCATATTCCACCGGGCTGACTTCTGCCACCACCCTTTGGGCCCTCGCTCAGATGCCACTTCCTCCTGGAGACCTCCCCTGACTCCAAGACCAGATTAGGTTGCCATCTATGGTGGCTTAAAAATGTGTTGGTGTGCCTAGGCCAAACTGCATTTTCCAGAATTCTGTTCCCTGCACGTGTCCAGTCTGGGTGAACCACCACAGGACTCTCGTAGGAGGAGAAGTGGGTGGAAAGGGAGCAGCGCCTCCTCCCACCAGCTACACACACTGCTCTCCCCGGGCCGTCCCTGCTGGGCCTGGGCCACCGCCCTCTTGGGATCCTCCTGCACCATCTCCAACTTGGGGGTCATACTGTGTGTGTTTCAAGCCACGATGAAGGATGCTGTGTCCAATACTCACACTCAGCACAGAGGCAATTAGATGGATGTGGGTGTCTGTCCATCCTTGCTGGCTCCGTGTGTGCTGTGACTTCCAGTGTGGTCTTCGTCTCCTAACTTTGCAGCTGTCTTTCCTTCCTGGCTTCCTGCCCTGTGCGTGGCCAGCTGCAGACTCAGCTGTGAAGTGCGAGCCTTACAGAGGCAAGACCAATCCCTGCAATTTAGAAATCTGTCCGTTTGTCTGTCCGCCCGCCCACCTGCCCAGGTACCTATCTCTATATCCCCTCTTGGTCCTTCTCCGCTTGGAGCCTGATACACGACCCTAATTGCTCTCTCAGCTCTGCAAACCGTCCCCTCACAGCCTTTGCAACCCTGGGCTGCCACTTCCTGTCCTTCTGGTTTGGAGCTCCCCACTTCCCCCTCGTGTGGCGTCCTGCTTGCTGTGTGAGGACTGTGCTTCCTGCAAGCAGGAATTGAACCTGGCTTGCTCTCTGCTATTGTCCCTGGGCTAACACAGTCCCTGGCATATGATAGCTGTTCAATAAATATTTGATGAACAAAAACTTGAAGTTTTGTTTCTATTGAATCTTTTGTTCCCTTGCTCAGTAGGACTTTGTTTTGACAGTCAGGAGCTGGAAAATCAGCTCATTTCTTGTGCGCACAGGGGGTGAAAAGGTCAAATCGTGGCAATCGTGGGAAGAAGTTTAAGCATTTGGTTCAGGAATCTTTTAGCAAATTAAGATGGCTTAAATCATTTTATTGTACGAGAATTTCATGCATAAATGATTCCTGTGCGCTGCCTTTGGGCAAGTGAAGGCATGCACACACTGTTCCCTGGAGGAACAGGGAGAGCAGAGCAGGTGGAGGTCAACAGAGGCTCAATCCAGGCATGGAAGCCAGAGTTCAGGGGTCATGGGCCACTGGAGCTCGACTTCCTCTGCTGTGTGGCCTCACTCAGGCTACCTCAGCTCTCTGTTCGCCCTTCTGCAAAACGATCAGGTGGCACCAGTACCTTTCTGATATGGCTTAAGGCTTCCTGGTTCTGCCACCAGGGAGTCTGCATTCATTTCTTAAGACCACGCCCATCTCATGACACCCCAACAGAAGAACATGATGTCAAGAAAACATTCTGTGCTCATCGATCAAAGGGGACATTAGAGGGCAAAGTCTAAATTCCTGTTCCTGTGAGTTTTTCTTTTTTATTCAGGTACAACGTTCATCTGAGAACACACCATTTTAATCCATCGTTGTTAAGGGCACACAAAGTTCAGTGGCATCAAGTACTTCCATGTTGTCATACGACCGTCATCACCATCCATCTCCAGGGACTTTTCATCATCCAATATGAAAACTCATCATCTACTGGGCGTTAAATCCCCAACCCTCCTCCCAGCCCCTGGAAACCACCAGTCTACGTTCTGTCCCTGTGAATCTGACTCGCTGGGTGCCTCCCCGTGTTTGTGTTTTTGTGACTGGTCTAGTTCACTCAGCACAATGTCTTCAAGGCTATATTGTAGCAGGTGTCAGATTTCCTCCCTTTTTGAGGCTAAATAATGCTCCCTTGTGTGTATACACCATATTTTGTTTTCCATTCATCCCTTTAGTGGTCAGGTGAGCTTTTTCTCTCTTCTGGCTACTGTGATTAATGCTGCTATGAACACAGGTGTGCAAATGTCTGGGTCCTTGCTTTCTGTCCAGCAATCCAAAACAGGATTGCTGAATCATACAGTAATTCTATATTTAATTTTTTTTTTTTTTTGAGACAGAGTCCTACTGTATCACCCCCACTAGACTGTAGTGGCATCATCACAGCTCACTGTAAGGTTCAACTCCTGGGCTCCAGTGATCCTCCTGCCTCTGCCTCCCAGAGCGCTAGTATTCCAGGCGTGAGCCACTGCACCTGGCCATTATTTTCTGGGTCTTTGATCACTGCTATCCCAGTGAGTGTGAAGTAAGTTTTTATCTTTTTAAATTCTCTGATATTCCTAAGCTTCCAGAGGCACAGAAAAGCTGAGAAGTTACGGTCAGGAAAACTGGGCTCTCTGAAGCCTGATGGCCTGTTAGCAAGGCTGTTCCCACAGCCATTTCAGACTCGTTGCAGCCTCTTCATCTTTGCTAGAACCACCTTTCAGTCACACGCTCATCTTTTCCTGGACTGTTAGTCATTGTGTGAGCCATGACAACTTGCAGCTGTTCTCACAGTAGATCTCAGGCAAAAGATAGTTGCTCTATTCTCAGAAATGGATTTGGAAGCCACTTCACTTATATTTATATTTCAGCAGAGCCAGAGGCGTCAGCCCCTCTACTGCAGTGGCTCCCTCCTGCCAGGGTGCGTGCATTTGTGCCTACTTTGGGCCTAAAGCTATGCTAGATGCCTGTTGTTTGTATTATCTGAAGGAATTCTCTTATTAAATCACAGTTGGTCAAATTTGTTTTTCTCAAAATGTGGCCAGCTAAATCAGAGTCGTTTGGGAAGTTTGTGGTGCAAATGTGGGGCCCAGGAGCCACTTTAGACCTTCTACAAGCGTCCCTGTGACTCTCAGGCACTTGGGAGTAGAGCACACAGCTCAGGTGGCATGTGGGGCCTGCACTGGAGACCTGTCCATTCCTGGTGTGGGATGCTGTCAACACACCTGCTGAGTGACATGTCAGAGAGGCAGATGCTCTGGGGTGGGGGAACCCCAGAGGGGACCCTGAGCAACTGGCATGGAGAAAGCCACACACAAAGGGGCAGGTGTCAGAGCCAGGCGGTCAGGGTGACGAGGATGTTGTACCTATGGCTGTGGAAACAAGGTTGAGTGGAAGGGCTTGGAGGGTGGCACTGTGGGGTGTCTCACATGGAAAGGTGATGTACCCAGTCCTGACACACTGGTCTGGGAGCATGGCTGGCAGAGGCTGAGTGCTCTCAGCCTGGGCTGGTCCCCCTGCAGAGCAGACTTGTCTTCCACCTGTCATAACTTACTATTCCTAGGTGAATATTTGCAGATCTTTTTCTTTTCTTAATTTAATGCCTGGTAATACAGAAGGCTCACATGCCCTGCTGCCCACTCAGCTGCATTTTTATAGGCTCTGGCAGGGTCTGACCCAAATAGGCTAAGGCAGCCCTCTGCCAAGCAGCCCACATGCCTGTGCTAGAAGGATCCAGGATGATTGCATCTATTCCATGATTGTGCCTAAAATCTCTGGGCCTGGAATTCATGGGGAAGTCACTTAGCCACCTGACCTGTGTTCTTCTCACTTTTAAGGTAGCAAAATGCTTCACTTCCCAGGATCGAGGGAATTAAGGCAGATGGACACACACGGAAGGCACTGCGTGCAGAGCCTGACACACAATGAGGGCTCAACGAAGGCTGCCCCCCTTAGCCTCCTGCAGCTCATGGCCTCGACACACCTCCTAGACATCCTTCCTCCCCTCCCCACACCCCCACTGCACCTGTCCTCCACACTTCTAGAAAACCCACCTACCCAGCTCCTTTCTTTCAGGGCTCCTTCTCAGAAGCTGCCCTTTGGAAAGGGGCTCCTCAATGCACGCCAGCTGAGCGGCTAACAAGTACATCATTCAATATGTGGGGCTCCCTGGGGCACTTGATTTCTCACAGGGCTCAGGCTTTCAACCTGAGGATGAATCTTTAATGACAGAGCTTCACACACTGGGCCAGAACCCAACCCGTGGGGCTGGTGACTGGGCCTTGACCTTCACTCTGCATCCTCGACCGACCCCTACCGTCTTCAGCCCCATCGCCTACTCTTCCCAGGCTGGAAACAGTCTGCGGGGAAGGCACAGCAGACCAGAACAAGGTGGAAACAATATGGACACCGAGAGGCCACACACATTTCTGACCCAGCGGCTCAGAGGTGAGGTGACATTTCCAGGCTTGAAATGGTCATCTTGAAAAACCCTTGAAATTCTCTCACTAATGGTAAGTGGGGCCAAAACCTTTCTGCTGCAGAACAATGATACGATGACTCGACCCAGGGAGCTCATGTTCTGGAATGGATACTCCAGACTAAGGTGACTTGACACGTTGCCCCTTTGGCCAGAATTTGCTCGGGGAGCAATATGCTGTATCATCGTATAGTTCGTTACTCTATGGATTAGTTTCAAACAAAAATTGAGGCGCAGGTTCTCAAAATGAATTTTTGTGTGAAAATTCGTCTGATAGATATAGTTTGTATACTAAAATATTGGAATTTCTGAGGCATCTTGATGTATCACAGACAACTAAAATAGTAGAAACTGGGATGGCTTCAGAAATGCTAGAACATATGTTATCCATCCTGGTGAAATCCATTGCCAACCTTGGATGCAAAAACAGTTGGCATTACTGGTGAGGTAAATTTGGAGACACTGCCAAAAAGTGGACTCCACCTGTCTCTGTCCCCGCTGCTCGTGGTCTCTGGCCAAATGCTGTCCACACATGAAAAACAAGGTGTCCCAGGAGTTTGCTGCATAGATGGTGCCATGCTGTGGGGTGGGTTCGCTTGTTGAGCAGATATGACAAGGCACATATGGTGCTCATTCACACAAACGTCAAGTCCTTGTGTCAGAACCTAAAAATGAAGTCAGTGCATTTTAAACATTTATGCACAGATCAGTGGAGAATATGGCTCTAAGGATGAGAGAGCAGAACCGTGAGGCTGTGGCCGGACTGTGTCTTACATTTTCTCCTTGATCAGCAGCCATGGAGCGGAATTGCAGCCCTTGCAGGGCACCAGGCAGAGCTTTTGCCGTCTGTAATGTGGCAGGTGGCCTAGGCAAAAGAACCTGCACGGACAACTCACACCTATGGTTCCAATCAAAAGTGCCACATACCTTTTCTCACAGCCCACTGGCCAGGATGAGTCACAGGGCCCCAATTACTGTCAGCAGGTGTGACACGTGGTCAAACCTAGTACCTCAAATTCATTCATCCATATAAGGAGCCTGCACTAAACGCACTTTAGACCTTGTGATGGCTATAGACGAACATAAAGTACATTTATAGCCCTCAACGTCAGAAGATACCATATCTCAGGCTGGGAAGAGTGAGGTCAGAGGCCTCAATTACGTCATTTTGAGTATTTTTCTCCTAAAAGATGGAGAATGATTACCAGTAGGAAGGGCAGACGAGATGTACACTTGTGAACATGGTTTTCTTATGCAAAAGGTTTTAAGACAACTGGGTTCAACATGGAGAGAATGGGGATTATGAGCTGGATGCTTGGGGGAGAGAATTCATAGAAAGTTCAATTCAGTTGCAGACCAACCATCTCATTGGTGTTCTACCAATAGTAAAGGTTTTCTACGTTATTAAAGTGCATCTTCTAAATAAAAAACCACAGACCCACACAAGGGAAAAATCTCAATTAAACTCAAGGAACAGGGAAGAGGAAAGAGGGTTCAGTAGCTTCCCCCCCAATATAGGGCACACTCCCTGTGTATAGGGCCCAACTACAACTCTGATTTTTACCTGTCATGTGTAAATTATAGAACCTAATGGTTTGTACCCTCATATTACTCTGAAATTAAAAAAAAATGAAAAAAAAGAAATGGGAAGAGATTGTGCAAAATCAAGACACAATAGTTTTGAAATGAGCCCAAGGAGGTGAGTGGCTGCTGGTTTTGATAAGGAACTTGAGTCAGGTCACAGTCTTATCTTCCAGGAGGGAGGATTTCACAGAGGTGGTTCAGTACGGCTCCCAGCCCTGTCCACTTGGTCTCACCAGCGCACTCCGTTCCCCCATTTTCTCTGCTAATGATGAAGGTCTTTGCTGATACTCACACCTGAAGCCAAGAGAAGACACCGGGCGGCTGTCAGGGAATACCTGCTGCCTTGGGGGGTGGGGTGACATCTGCAGTTCAGCAGAAGCGCTAGCCTTGGCTAGGGAGGGGTGGGCCACCCAGCAGGATGGGCAGGCCATCCCAGAGGACCTGCAGGGACAGTGGAGTCCACATCCTCAGGGACATCCTCAGGGACAAATGTCTGCATGTCGCTGCCCCATATTTAGGATCCCAGGTTGTTCCCACAAGGGTCCAGACCTGTACATAACCTGCCTACCTTTGCAGAGCACTCAGTGTCTGGAGCTCTGTCACTCCGAGAATCAGGTCTTCAGCAGGCGTCTCTGTTCATCTCTTCTAGATTGTTGTGGAACCCCACGTGAACACACCGTCACTGCTTGTCCTTCCTCCACTGTGCAGAGCAGCTCAGTGGCATCCGGCCCGCTCTGCCAGTTTTGTGTGCATTTTCCCACCTGTATTCTTAAATCGCCTGTGGTAGAATCAGGTGTACCTGCTCAAATAAACTTGCCCCACCCAGGTAGGGTCAGGTTCATGGCCCACACTCATGTTTCTCCTAGGAAATACGAATGCCACCAATTCTGGTGGTCCTAACCTTTTAAATCCCTGTCTGCCATCCACGTGTGGATTTCTCCCTAGTCAGGAATCTCACCCCATCTGCACTCTAGGTGGAATAAAAGCCTCTTTAATTGCATGAATTGGATCTCCATTTTCCTTTCATCTCTCATCTCGGAATGATTTTATCCTTGGGTCTGGAACCTTCCATATGGGGCCTGTGACTCCCTGGGAAAAAGCTCCTCTGCAGGGCTGAAAATACACCCCGCTGAACCTAACCAAAAGGACCCTTATTCCTGCAAGATGAAGAAAACTGGTGCACTCTCCCGCCACACCCACCATTCATGCACTGCATACTATGGTGAGCCCTTATCTCAAAACTTTTTCTTCACTGCTTTCCTCTTCCCTTTCCTATCCTCTCCTTTCGCCTCTCCTTTCACGCTTTTATGTATTTCTATATGATCTCTTGACTCCTTTTACATGCACTCAGAGGCTGAACTCTCCCTCCCTCTCTGCTCCCCCTGGTGCCCTACTGGGGACCCGGGTCCCTCTGGCTGGTTGAGGTCATGTGCAGAGGTGGAGCCCTCTTTTGACCAAAGTCGTAAGTGGAGAGTCCAGGTAATCTCCCAACGCAGCCTCACCAGCCCTACTGTGGGTCTGGATTGTTTCCGGTTCAGTTCAGAGAACTGGGTTCACTTATCTAGAATCTTCCCGGACGACCACGCGCAGAGGGAGGCCTCTCTGGTTGCAGGCTCCGTCTTTTCTTTGGGCTTTTGGTCCCCCCCCCCCCCCCCATTTTCCACTCACAGCCTCTTCGTGTTGCCTTTAATCTCATTTACTTTCTTCCTTCAGTTTGTACTCTGGGCAGGGCTCAGTCACGGATTCCCCCTTCTTCACCTCTAAGCTGTCTTCTAACTCACCTGAATCCTCTGTGTCTCTACCCGGACCTCAACCTAAACGTCTCGTCTTTTTACATAATACTGCTTGGTGTATGTACAGACTTGACCATGGTTCACATTGGCCTGAACGTGGCACCTCCAATGTCTCAATTCTCACTGATCTCAAAACGTACTGTCACAAATTAGCCAAATGGTTAGAGATCCCTTACATTCCAAAATATTCCTTCCCTGTGCTCATCCTGTGAACCCTCTCAAATTCTCCTTGTGCAAACACCTCCAAATTTTTCAGACTCATCTGACTCTCCATGACAGATAACCCACCCCCTCAACTTCCTCCCTACTGGCAAGCTTCCACCCCTCCCCTCACCTCTCTAACTTCCACCCCTCCAATTCCCCAATACGCCGGTAAGGAAGAAAAAAAATGGCGTTCCTAGTCCTTACTGGCAAGCTTCCACCCTCCTCCCCCTTCTGCAACTTCCACCCCCCTCCTCCAATTCCCCAGCACACGATGACATTCTTTTTACAGGCAGCCTGTGTAGCCCCTCCCCTGCAGGAAGCAGCCAGAGAGACTCTGTGCCCATCACCCTACCTCCTTATAATAAACTAAAGAGACTGGTGTGATAGAATCAGGTGTACCTGCCCAAATAAACTTGCCCTGCCCAGGAAAGAGGAATGCCACCAATCCTGGCAGCCCTAACCCTTTAAATCCCTGTCCGCCGTAGCCCGTGTGTGGATTTCTCCCTAGTCGGGAGTCTCACTCTGACTCACTCACTCTAGGTGGAATAAAAGCCACTTTAATGCATGACTTGGGTCTCCGTTTTCCTTTTGTCTTGCACCTGGGAATGATTTTATCCTTGGGTCCGGAACCTTTCGGCCTGCATTGTGACACTCACCACTTTATTCCCCCCCAGCAGAGACATTTTCTAGGTCACTGCTGGTAAAATATTGAGCAGCTGACTCTGATGCCAGGGCCTCTCAGCACTCCAGCTGCCAGCCAGAAGAGCAGCCTGGTCACCTGTTGGGGTAGTGGGGGGAGATCCGTTCCAAGCCCCTGGCTTAGAGGCTGTTTTCTCAAACTGTTCCTTCCCTACTTGTGTTGTGAAAGGTCCTCCCAGAAGCAGATGTCAAGACAGGATTACTAGCACCAGAAATTTGTTAGGGGAAAGGCCTGTGAGAGACAATGGGTAGGAAGCTGGGCAGATAGAAAGAGCATCAATGGCAAGGCCAGCCCGACCCTGTGTGAAGGGGGAAGAGGCGTTCAGAAGGACGCCTCTCCCTGGCCTGCAGCACCCAGAGGCGCAGTAAGGCTGTCGCCCATCTTCATGCCAGAGCTGTCCATCAGACTGCTGGGAAGGGCCTGTGTCCTGTGGCCTCGGTCACAGCAGGCAGCACATCTGGACAAGTAGGCCCAGGGCACAAACTCAGGAATGGATTTCAGAGCACAGCAGAGGGTGACTGGTCAGCCATACTCCCTGCACTTGGAGATGTGGGGATGCCTTCCCACAGCTGCCACACACACACACACACCACACAGACACACACACACACACACACACACGCTACACCCTCCCAATACACACACCACACACACAGACACCCACACACACATACCCACATGTTCACCACACACACACACACACTGCATGCACACACCCACACATACACCACACACACTACACCTTCCCAACACACACACTGCACACACACCACACACACAGACACACAAATCACACACCACACACACACATACCCACATGTTCACCACACACACACACACACTGCATGCACACACCCACACATACACCACACACACTACACCTTCCCAACACACACACTGCACACA
>CAUYPK010036557.1:0-33451 GCA_963574355.1 Loris lydekkerianus
ACATGTGTCCACTGTACGCACATGGCCCTCTACCCCACAACGGTGTTCATGTGTCCACTGTAGGCACATGGCACCCTCCGCCACACCGGTGTTCAAGTGTGCACTGTGGGAGGCTTGGGCTCGGCGGGCGACGGGTGTTGATGTGTGTTTTGTTTGGCGATGGCCCTCTCCCCCACATCGGTGTCGATTTGTCCTGTGTAGGCAGTTGGCCCTCTCCCCCACAAAGGTGTACATGTGTCCTCTGTACGCACATGGCCCTCTTCCCCACAACGGTGTTCATGTGTTCACTGTAGGCACATGGCCCTCTGCCCCACAACGGTGTACATGTGTTCACTGTACGCACATGGCCCTCTTCCCCACAACGGTGTACATGTGTCCACTGTACGCACATGGCCCTCTTCCCCACAACGGTGTTCATGTGTTCACTGTATGCATGGGGCCCTCTCCCCCACAACGGTGTACATGTACCCACCGTATGCACAGGGCCGTCTCCCCCACAATGGTGTTCATGTGTCCACTGTACACATATGGCCCTCTCCCCCACAACGGTGTTCATGTGTCCACTGTACACATATGGCCCTCTCCCCCACAACGGTGTACATGTGTCCACTGTACACACAGGGCCCTATCCCCCAAAATCGTGTACGTGTGGCCACTCATCTGTGGTCATCTCTCCTACAGAGTGGGGTACAGTTGTGTACATGCGGCCGCCTATACACAGCCATCTCTCCTAAGGACGTCCCCATGGGAACAGATGGCACAGGGCCCCACCAGGGCCTCTCATGACACAGTAAAAGCTGAATGAACAGAAATGTGCTCTTTTCTGAATTAAGAAACTAACACGATCAAACAAGATTCAGAAGCATACTGATGATCTGTTTATGTCTGTAATAATTTAAAAGAGCACAGAGATCATCTGATCCCCCAGAGGAAGGGACACGGACTTGCCTCTTTATACTTGACCTTAAACCCTTTCAGCGCAAAATAGAATTCTGTCTTTATCATTCATAAGAAAATGCCACAAATGACACGGTCTGTGAAGTTTAGCATAATAGGTGATTGAGCGGACAGTGACAAACTTTAAAATGTCACCATTTCATCTCTTGACCTTGACGTAACTGTTTCAATGACACCTCCAATATTTTAATTGTTAATATACAAAATGAATATTCAGTGTAACTACTATTTCAAACTTGAAAGGAGCCTTATAAATGACTTTGCTTCTTGATTCTGTTAGACACCACTTAAAATAGAGTTTAATCTATATACATCCTGCCTTACTGTAACTGTTGTTTATAGATAAACAGTAGAACATTCATCATCTCTCATGTATAACTATTAATATCTGTAATGAACTCAAATATAGATATATTCTGAAAGTGCCAATCCTCTTCTCATGCTCCCAACTAACAAGGGAAGGGCCTCTGTGCTCACTCCCAAGCATTCTGACCCTTCCTCAACCACAGCTGATTGGACTAGGAGTAGACAGCTTACCCACGCTGGACCAATCAGATTCCTTTCTCTGGGAAATCATGTTTGGGACAGAGACACTGTACGGGAATTAATGCTTGCATTGGGAAGACACCTTCCTTGCACGTAAGGAAGGGGGACGCCAGTCTGCAGCTGGGAGAGAATGAGGCCCTGATACAACTGGGCACCCAGGGTCCCGTCTCATCTAATTTCCTGGAACTCAGTCAGCTCAGGAGCTTACAGTCACGGACACCGAGGTGACAAGAGACTGAGGGAAGGGGTGCAGCAGAGAGGTGACACTGGCCGTCCGACTGCAGGGCCAGCTTTTTAGCCCTGATGTGAGGCTGCCCTGGACACGCACGCAGGTTGAGGGTCTCTGATCCCGGAGAACAGAGCTGGGGGCTTCCCGAGTGAGCATTTGCTCGTCTTGCCTGAGACTTCTCTGGGCTTTCCGTCTGGATATTATAAGGGAGACCAATTTCTTTCACTAAAGTCTTCCTCCTTTGCTTAAACAGCTCAGAGGTTTCAGTTACCCACACCCCAAGTCCTGTGCAATGGCCCTGTCCTTCCCGTCCACCCCGGCGTCAGGTGTGCGCACTCACACCCGGGGTTCCAGTGGCTCCTCTCCTGCCTGCGTCCGTCTTTCACACACGGATGACGTGCCCGCTCGTCTCTGCTGCCCACACCAGTCAGCTACTTGTGTGAGGAAACGTGGAGGACGGTGCAGAAGGTTTTGAGGAAGAGTCCCAGACTGCATGGAGTTGACGGGCTTCGTTAACTCCGGAGGAAACGCTGTCAGCTACTGCTGGTAATATCTGCAGCGAATGCTTTTAGTGCAATTAGGCAGTTCAAACAGTAGCTGTTTGATAATTAAATCTGTGTTTTGTTTTTCATACTGCAAAAAAAAATTTTTTTTCCAAACAGCCCAGAAAGGTAAAATCCAGCCAAATCTATTCTTTACCAGGCAGGTGTTTGGCAGGCTTTTGCGAGCATCTAAACGTGTATAAATCTTAAAACAGGTTATTATGCATCACAGGCCCTATGCGTTGTCAAAACGCCATCTCTCAGCATTATCCATATTGAAAAAAGAACGCAAAGGGAGGAATTGTTTTCTCGGGTCTCGCCCATGTGGTTCTTGGCTTCCTGCTGATGGGATGAGGCAGCTGCATAGCAAGCTCTGGGTTAGACAGGCCAGGTGAAATCACCACTCACCATCTGTGAGCTGTGCAACCTGGGGCTAGTTCCTTTTAACCCTGGGTAACATGCTTTTGACCTTGGGCAAGTTGCTTTTACATTAAGCAAGTTACTTTGTCGCTTTCCTTTCTCTGAGCCTCAGTCTCTTGGATTGTGAAATGGGATAAGAAGAGGGCCACACAGAAGTTAGGACAGACAGCTCCTGGTGGGGACGGCCCCTGCCATGGGCCCAGGCGTCTGCCCCACCCTCGCTGACTGTGCTAGACAGGGGACCCAAGCTTACTGTGATGCTGAGCGATGTTTGTAAACATACCAACTAAGTAGGTTGTGGGGACACCGAGGGACTCCCAACCCCCCAGGGGAAAGAACTCGGGTTGTCACTGCTATAAAAGGTGCCGAGCCCTTGGCCCCAGATGCCCCAGCAGCAGCATAAAATGCCTGCACAGCCACCCCCTGGGCCCCCAGTTGCCGGGAGTTAGTGGCAGAGGAACCAGCACTGCCGGGGACATCCCTGCAGTCTGCTGTGCTGCGCCCAGCCTCACTGTCCAGCTACAGAACCTGAGGGCTGGTGGCAGCCACCATCCTGCTTGCTTACTCTTGTCATTGGTCCTTTCTGTAGTCTTATCACTCTTAGCCATTCTCTGTGACAATTTTTTTTTTTTTGTAGCATAAAGAACCAGATAGTAAATATTTTAAGCTTTGGGGTCAACATATAGTCTGTATTGCTCTGTCTTCAGTGTGTATTTTTTTTTTTTTTTCTTTAACAGCCTTTCAAAAGTATAAGTATCTTTTTAAACTTACAGGTTGAACAAAAATAAGCTAAGGGTTGGATTTGACTCTAACTCTCATGAGTCTGGGTTCTTCCCTGATTATCTATGGATAACACTTGAAACAGGGAGTGTTATAGTAATGAAAATTCAGAAGTCATCAGCTCCTCTTGCACTTAACGGTTTTGTTGTTGTTGTCACTCTCTAAGGAAACCCTGCTGGTGCTCCAAATGTTCCCAGATAATGGAGAACTTCCCAGGACACACCACACACACTGACTGAGTCTTCCCCCTCCCATAGGTGAGTTCTATTTCTCTGAAAAAGAGGATGATTCTTTATGTCAGGTTTCCCAACAAGGTGCCAAGATTAGGTAACAGGTGCACTTGGGGACATCGCACTGCTCAGCATCAGGGCAGGGTCACCCTGACTGTTCACACACCGCTCAGCATCAGGGCAGTGTCACTCCGACTGTTCACGCACCGCTCAGCATCAGGGCAGGGTCACCCCGACTGTTCACGCACTGCTCAGTCTCAGGGCAGGGTCACCCCGACTGTTCACGCACTGCTCAGCCCCACGGCAGGGTCACCCCGACTGTTCACGCACTGCTCAGCCCCAGGGCAGGGTCACCCCACCTGTTCACACACTGCTCAGCCTCAGGGAAGGGGTCACCCCGACTGTTCACGTACCGCTCAGCCCCAGGGCAGGGTCACCCCGACTGTTCACGCACCGCTCAGCCCCAGGGCAGGGTCACCCCACCTGTTCACACACTGCTCAGCCTCAGGGCAGGGGTCACCCCGACTGTTCACGCACTGCTCAGCGTCCGGGCATGGTCACTCCAACTGTTCACGCACTGCTCAGCCTCAGGGCAGGGTCACTCCGACTGTTCACACACCGCTCAGCCTCAGGGCAGGGGTCACCCCGACTGTTCACTCTGTGTGCTGTGCTGGTGTTCTCCTTGATATGTGCGTCAGGGTGTGTGAAAGGCAGTTAAATCCTGCTCAGATTGTTAAGTTACTGCCTAGGAAGGCACAGCTTTTACATATAGCACCAGGGGTTTTTGATGCTCAGACCACTATTTTCAAAGAGAGTCTATGGCTGGTGTGCAGCTCAGAAGGGACGCACGGTTCCCTTCACTGATCCTATGACTGCGGTGAAGCTCCACTCACAGAACGGGAGAATCCCACAAGTCACACTAATTGGTTAACTCCTAATGTCCCAAACAGCCTCTGGAGAAATATGACCAAGAACAGTCCAGGATGGCTCACGCCTGTAATCCCAGCACTCTGGGAGGCTGAGGTAGGAGGAGGTGCAGCCCAGGAACTTGAGGTTGCTGTGAGCTAGGCTGAGGCCACGAAACTCTACCAAGGGTGACAGATTGAGACTCTGTCTCTAAATGAGTGAATGAATGAATGAATGAATGAATAACTAAAGCGCATCCCAGGAAACGTCAGAGACATGAAGAATGGACACAAGGAGAGGCTTTGAGGGACTGCAGAACTGGAAGGTGATGGAGCGAGGGGGGAAGGGAGCCAAAGGGAGTCAATGATTCAGAGTCCACAGTGCCCAGGCCCTGGTTCTAGGTAACAAGGCAAACTCTCCAGGCTCAAAGCGAGGAAACGAAGCCTGCGAAGGTGGTGGAATAAAGAAACGCAGATGGGTGGGGGAGGGGGAGCTGCAGGATGGCCGTGGGCACACACACTGCAGCAGACGGTGGAGGCTGAGACGAGACCAGCCCTGGGACAGTCAGTCCCGGATGGGACGACAAGCTGCCACTGAAGTCTAAAGGCTGGTGGCGCTGCCCACTGTGCCAGCGTCCCATGACCTGGCCGTACCACTGAAGTTCTGTGACGAGGAGCCTGAGTCATCAGAGATGCAGAAACGCTGCGTACTCTGTCTTTTGTCCTGACTCAGAAAAGTTTACCTTGAAAAGATTGCCTTCAAAATATAGTTAAGAATTAAGATTTCCGAAATTTCCAGCCTGAAAGGAGACAGGTTTTAATTTTCTGAAAAGCCCTATTATTAGACTCAGTGACCAGAGCTGCTGTCATCTTCTGTGTCTGCCCTGAGCTCTACAGGGCTCTCCTGGCCTGGGAGGGTGGGTTGGAGGAACCTTCTAGAAGGTTAACCTTGGGAGACCTGTCCTGCTGTTGTGTCAGTCACTTCCTCTGATTTCCCTCCAGCTCAGTATGAGAGTCTGAGATGTCATTGTAGGTATGTTATAGGGTGGTATCGGGGCCCTTGAACAAGTCTTCCCTTGTCATGGTGTTGATGGTGAGGTGAGGCTGGGGATCGGCCCCTTTACCCCAGTGTTAATGGGAGAATAGGAGAAGACTTAGGCGCCTGAGTGTGAGTCACGGGGTCAGCGAACCGTCCTCTGAATAGCAAGCTAATTGACTCAGAGGCAATTATGATTTTCTATATAGAAAGAATTAGAACTAAACTATACGTATCTTGGAATAATGGCAACTTAATTCAGGCATATCAGTGAGGAAATTGCTTCAGAGGTTTTTCTTGGAAAGTTTTACAGAGCTTTTTAGAAAATGTTCCTAAAGGAAGCTGCTTCTGAACGTTACCCTGGAAATACAGGACCATTGCCTCTGGAGTGAGCTCACAGTCACTGCCGGTGGCCCTGGAAATATAGGGCCATTCCTCCGGAGTGAGCTCACGGTCACTGACGGTGGCCCTGGAAATACAGGGCTATTGCCTCGGGAGTGAGCTCACGGTCACTGACGGTGGCCCTGGAAATACAGGACCATTGCCTCCGGAGTGAGCTCACGGTCACTGACGGTGGCCCTGGAAATACAGGGCCATTCCTCCAGAGTGAGCTCACGGTCACTGACGGTGGCTCTGGAAATACAGGGCCATTTCCTCTGGAGTAAGCTCACGGTCACTGACAGTGGCCCTGGAAATACAGGACCATGGCCTCCGGAGTGAGCTCACGGTCACTGACGGTGACCCTGGAAATACAGGGCCATTGCCTCCGGAGTGAGCTCACGGTCACTGACGGTGGCCCTGGAAATACAGGACCATTGCCTCTGGAGTGAGCTCATGGTCACTGATGGTGGCCCTGGAAATACAGGGCCATTTCCTCTGGAGTAAACTCATGTTCACTGATGGTAGTCCTGGAAATACAGTACCTTTGCCTCTGGAGTGAGCTCACGGTCATTGATAGTGGCCCTGGAAATACAGGGCCATTGCCTCTGGAGTGAGCTCATGGTCACTGATGGGGGCTGCACTTCAAACCCCAATCCCACGACCCAGAGGCTCTATATAAGAAATATACTCCAGAGTTAAGGGTGAACAGTGGTGATCTTTGGGTGGTGGGATGAGGAAGTTTCTATTAAAAATATATTTGTTTGCACAAATTTTATAATCTCTATAATACCTACATGTTGCAACTATAATAATGCAAACCTAATTTTTAAAAAAAGAAAATTATGCCCTGCCATTGTGAAGGTTGATTATATGATTATACAGAGGCCGAACTACTAATTTACTTGTCTCTCCAAAACACATTAATCTAATTAATACAATGAATGTAGTCTAAGGTAACTCAGTATAACTGTTCTCTGGTATGTAGATTCCAGTAAAATTTCTGGGAAATGTCAAAATCTAGTAAAGAAAAATTCACAGAGAACACAAACACACACACAAAAGAGAGAACATTACTTCCTTTGTGTTCATAGCCGTGGGTAGGTCTTTGAACTGCCCCAAACTCACAAATTCAATCAAGGAAAGTGAGATCACTGAACTACTTCATGGAGGAGCTTCCTATCCCATATTTTCATTTCATTTTGTTTTCATAAAAAAAAAAAAAAAAAAGCCTCGATTTAATACGACTAGAAATGCCAAACTCTCATTAACTACAGTCTGGTTGTGTCTAATTAGAGCTCATTTCTCTCTAAAGCTGAGGTAAAGACACTTTCTTAAAAAACATACATCAGAATATAATGCATCTAACAGGAGCTGCAATCTTTCAAAAATCAGATACCATGGTCTGCCTGTTCTAGCCATGCAGACTGCACTGACATTCAAAGTGTAGATGAAAGGGGAGATGAGCAAATTGTCTCAGACATAAAATAATAGCATCAGCTTTCAGGGCATGGAGGTGCTGGACAAAGTCTCGGTGACATGGTAGGGTGAGGTGGCAGGGCAGCCTCAGTGTCTAATGCTGCCTGCATGACTCACCCTGACTGCCACAGCAAAATGCCACAGACAGGGGCTTATGCAGCAGAAATTGATTTTCCCACATTGCTAGAGGCTGCAAGTGCAAGATCAGGGTGCTGCATGGGCAGCTTCTGGTGAAAGGCCTCTTCCTGGCTTGCCAAGGACCAAGATGATAGAGACAGAATAAGGGCACTAATCCTATTATGGGGGTACCACCCTCATGACATCATCTAAACCTAATTTTCTTCTGAAGGCCCTGTCTCCAAATATAATCACATTGGCAACTAAGGGCTTCAATATATGATTTTTTTTTGGTGGGGGAAGGGGAGACATGATTCAGTCCACAGTGCTTCTCCTGAAAGTTATCCCCTTAGGTGGCCAAATTTGGGGAAATCACAATAGTATTTTCTTCCACACTTTTTCTATTCTACAAGAATAGAATGTGGAGGTATGTGACAATCACCTTCACATTCTATGCTAAAAAACCCTAACAGAGGATGCAGGAATTCTGATGGGTAGCACTAAGCCTTAAATGTTTCCATGCCTTCTGAGCTTGAATGAGCAGAATCATATCGGAAAAGACATGGAAGTCTACACAACTCGGCAAGTCTTTTCTGGGAATTCACAATTCCCAGCGGCCCATCCCTCCAGGGCATCTTTGCTATGTCACTGGGGAGCTGGGAATCGCTGACAGTTAATTACACGTGTCAATTTTATTGTGCTATATGGTGCCCAGAGTACACATTTTTTTTTTTTTTTTTGAGTGGTGTTTGTATTTCCAGATGAGATCAGCCTTTGCACTGGTACTCAGCAAAGGAGGTTGCCCTCCCCCAAGTGGAGGGGGACCATCTAGTCAAGAGAACAAAAGGCAGAGGAAGGAGCAATTCGCCCTTCCTATTCTGTCTCATTGCTGGAGATGAGACACCTCGTCTCCCCTGGTTCTTAGACTGAATTACATCTGCAGCTGCCTTGGTTCTCAGGCTTACACACTCACACTGAATCACTCTGCACTTTGTAAGTTCCCAGCTTGCAGAAAAGCAGATGGTGGGACTTCTCAGCCTCCCGGATGACAAGTGCCAACTCTTCATAATGAATCTCTCTCTCTCGCCCTCATCTCTCTCATGCACGTACAGTGTGTATACAAATATGTTACATATGTGTATGTGTGTATGTAACACATTTGCTTCTCTAATCTTGACTGATGCAGGATTCCACTGTTCTGAAATCAGAGGGTGGTAGCCTGGGAACGCCTCAGGAGCTTGTGTCAGTCAGAGGAGCCAGTCAGAGTCTGCAGAGGGGGATAACGAGGGTTTCTGTATCTGAAAAATGGACATTCACTTTTTGGCCATCTTGAGGCTGGTGCCACCACTACAGAGTCTCGGGGAGGATGTGAGGTTATCCGGATCTTTGGGGAAGGACTTTATATCCTATTTGTACTCCTTTCCAGGACTCATATGCAGCTGAGGAAACCTGATCCTCCAATGGCCTCCAGGAGACAGAACACCCCCAACTCTACCACTGGACGGTGATTTCATACCAGGGACGAGGAGTGGGAGAGTTCCTTGGTTGTTACAAGATGCCAAGATCTTTACAGGGGAAATAAAAGTACTTTTATGAACTTTTATATGCTGAGATCATTTATTCTTTTATTTATTTAGATTATTCTTTTAAACACCTTGAAATTCTACTCCTATTTATTAGAATTTTTTTTCATTATTCATATATGTTGACTCATATTCCCCAGCATTATCTAGGTGGCAGGCTTCATTTATTTTTCTACTTCAAGTTTTGTTACACACATGCTTACCATTGTGAAGGCATCCAGAGTTTACACTTTGTTGACTGAAAAACAAAGACCAAAATAAAAATTCAAACCTACAAAAATATGAAGGCCCCGAAAGCAGTGTGGACCTGAGAAAAGGGGGTGTGTTTAAATACCTCCCATGGCAGAGGTGCTTCTGTAGTTATTCTGTTTAATCTTCTGAATGATACTGCAAAGCATGATTGTCTTATTATTTACAAATGAGGGAATGGAGGTTCAGAGAACTAAAGGTCCCCAAAGTGGTGAAGAAGACCGGACCTTGCCTGTCACCCTCATAAAAGCAAAGACCAGGCTGTCTCTACCACACTGTGCCAGCTTGCAGATGTCCTCAAGCCTCCTGTCCCCCAAACTGTAAATTTTCATTTCACTTCATTTTCTGGAAATATGGGTCACCAGCAAGATTACATCATCAAGGACTTAAGATTTAAAATAAAATAATCCAAAGAGTTTAGAGAGCCTCTTGCTACTGGGCTTGGACTCAGCTCCTGTTAGTTTCTCAAGGTCTCTGCTGAGCAGGACAGGACAGAGCCAACTACTACCCTGCGTATTACCAGAGGAATTTTCACAAGGGTGTTAAAGTAAAAGATGAGTCTCCCAAATATAACTTTTGATTCCGAGAAGTTGTTTATAGCAGAATGTCAAATTTCACACAATACCACTGAAGAGTTGCGCTAAATGACAGAATTTTGGGAGCATTCAGAGTCATCTGAAGATGTTTTAAAAGGCAAAGATTCCAGGAAGGATTCAGCTTGGATCTGTGTTTCTTCTTGAAGTCATCTTATTGTTACAAAACATACAGATACCAACTCGATGCTGAACAGAGGGGTTCTGAGGAAACGCACAGCAAGTTTCCAAAACCAAGTGAGTGAATCTGCTGGGAAGGGAAATGCAGTCACAGGCATTTAAATCCAGGGTTTGGGGCAATAGTCAGGGATCGCCTATGCAGGCCAACCGAGGGACATGCCACAGGCCCGGCCACCAGGTGCAGCCTTCGCCCTGCTCCCTCTGTCTCCACAGCTGTGTGGAGGTGAGGTGAGCGGCACTGCTCCAAAGCTCTCAGGACCTCAGTGTCCCCAGCCCTAGTCAGAGACAGGGTGCTGTCCTTGCCCACACCCACATGCCTCCAGCTACACCAGTGACCTCAAAGAGCTATTGGTGAATAAAAAATATCTGCGACATGAAATTCTTATGCTACAGCTATAAAAGATGTCCACTGGTCCTGGCTAGGGTGGGCACTGTCCAGGTGATTGGTGCTGCAGGAAGAACGTGTGTTTTTTAAGTTTTAATTTGAGGGAACATACTTCAGGTTATATTGTTTGTAGGGTAAAGGAAAGAATATGTTCTAATTCCTTGGACTTCTCAGAAACCTTGAAGACTTTCTTTGGGGGAGATGAGCCAACAAGACTGAGAGAAGATTAGGATGATTTAATCCTAATCTGAGAGGTTGAGACAAGCAGATTGCCTGAGCTCACAGGTTCAAGACCTGCCTGAGCAAGAACCAGGTGTGTGGCGGGCACCTGTAGTCTCAGCTACTTGGGAGGCTGAGGCAAGAAAATCAATTGCTTGAGCCCAAGAGTTTGAGGTTGCTGTGAGCTGTGACACCACAGCACTCTACCCAAGGTGAGAGAGTGAGACCCTGTCTAAATAAACAAATGATAAGGTGAATGCAGCTCCTCACTAGCCCTCCCACAGGCAGTGTGAGGGGGGGCTGGAGTGCCCACGGCAAGGCAGAACTCGGACCCATGGAGAGGAAGGGTCAAGCTGAGACCTTGACCAGCTCACCCGCTTAATTTTCAGAGAAGCAGACTCAGCCCAGAAACTTGAGTGTGTTTCATCAGATCTAAAAAGTACCCGTTGTCAGACGTGCTGTTACTGTGTGCACCGCTGAGACAGACACAGAACTATGGCGGGCCACTGACTGGGAGAGGCAGCTCTGTTTCAGAGATGATAATAGTAAAAACAAAAGAAAAAAAGGGAGCAAAAAGAATTTTCTTAGGAAAGAAAGTGTGGAGGAGAGAGAGTTAGGCAGCTGCCCCCGAATGCGCAGTTCTCAGTGTCAGGGACCTTTTTGTTTCCCACCCGATGCTGTGGCTTCATTTCAGGATTAGCAACCCCAAATCCAGAGGTGGAGTGACTGTCAGAGTCTCTGAGCATAAGGACCAGAGCCGGGGCTGCGATGGGGCTGCCGTGGGGCTGCCACCCCTGTGCCGACTCTCTCTGGCTGCTGCTCTAAGGTATTGATCTCTGACTCTGGGAAACAGAACTAAATCAGTTTGCAGGACATTTGCCCTCTCACCAGGTTTGCTTAAGGCGACATACAGATTAAATTCCTGCCCTGCTTGCACGCAGCCAGAAGCAGCAAGGGCAGACACATGCAGGGGGTGTGGGTGGGGGACACGGTCTCTAGGTTTGCGACATGCTCAGAGAATCTGTAAAGCAGGTAACCCCTGTGCCAGGAGACTGAACAAGCCATTTGTCTGTTAGATCTCACATTCTGCTTGACCCAGACTTACCGGAACGTGGGAGAAGGGTCAGGATAATTCTATTTTCCCGTAGGCCTAAGTCCTCCCTCTGCCAGGCAGCTGGGGCACTGAGATTCCTATGTTGCTGCTTATAGGTGGAAGTTTGTCATGTCTGTAACTAAGAGCCTGGTGGCTGACATGTGAACTCTCCAGCCTCATGTGGCCCTGAATCCTGTCAGATATGAGGACTATGAGCTCTTCAGCAAGGCCTCCTCTGGCCAGCCTGGCATCAAGCACAAATCAGGCTTGCAAAACAATCTGGGATGTCTCATCTGCTGGGTGCCACAGGAACCCCCAGCTGCTGCGTACCTCCCGTCCACAGACTGTCACTCTTGAGGTCAGGTCAGGGACGTGTGGCTGCTGTTTCTTCCTTTAACTCAGAGTACAGGCAGACCCCAGGTTACGAATGAGATAGGCTTTGTAGGTTTGTTAAGTCAAATTTGTATGTAAGCTGGAACAGGCACATTTATCTATTACCAGTAATAGCCTCTGTTCATAAGTATGAGTTGTACGTCAGTCGGATATATATAACTTGGGGAGTGCCTGTATTCCAACCTCTGCACTGGGACTGGGTTCCCTGGGCGTGGAGACACTGTCACTTCCTGTAAGCTGCCTTGGTTTTCTGAGTCTGCCAATGACTAGAAGGTCAGAGATTTTCAACTGGTGGGCCCTGGCGCACTGGTGTGCCATGAGAGGATCTTAGGTGTGCTGCAAAAACTTTTAAAGATCATTAGTTAAATTATTTTTGAAAGACATTCAAAGCAAAGTAAGCATATTCTTTTTTCTTACTCCTTTTTTGATCAACATAATTTTAAGTGTGCCATGGAAGTTTAACTATTGGTTCAAGTGTGCCGTGAGATCAAAAAGGATGTCAAACACTGGCCTACACAATAACAGAAGCTTGTCTCCAGACTCACCTGGTCCTGCCAGGCTGGGAGCTCAGCCCACAGGTGTCAAGATGAGAGCATCCTGCACACTCAAGCTCTACAATCTCCAAACAGTGAAAACAAACCCGCGGCTCCCTGCCTCTTGATTGCTGCTGGCCAGCTGGGCTGGCAGTAGGGTGCCCAGGCATCTGGGTCTTTTACACAAAAGTGTGGCCTTTCCATCTTCCTGTTCTTTGCCTCTCCTGCCCAGGGAAGAAAGAAAACCCTCTCAGCACTGTGCCTTCGGCCAGGTGCCTGGGAAGACCGTTTTTCCTCTTGTGACACTAGCTGTTTTTACAGCAAGATGGGCACTTGAACTCTCAAGATGAAGTGTGAGACCGGTGCCATCTCTGCCTGTGGGGCACCGTGTGAGTCTGGGAGACAAGACACGTGTGCTGGCCCTGATAAGACCAGTGGCTGCTGCTTGTCTGCAACTTGGACGCTGGAACAAGAGCTCTTACGGCTGTGTCCTACCCCTGGCCCTCAAGTCCCTTCTCACTTGCACCCCCAGCATGGCCGCAGGGGGCTCTGGAAGGGACAGGGATAAGCAGAGATGCCAGCTGCCCTTCCCCACTCTCTCCCTCATCGTCCAGGGAAGCCCTGAGAACACACCACACTCCACCTTCACAGTGGCTGCTGGTGAGGACAGACCGGCAGCCAGACACGGTTCTGTGTACCTGTTTCCCATCCAGCTGGACTTGCTGTCCCTTGTTGCTCTTTGCTGAACATGAACCACCTTGGCAAACCACCCACAATCTGCTATTGTCTTTCAAAGCATGTGTTAAATATGGGAAATCTTTACTATTCTCAGGATGACTAGAAACCGAACATCCTACAGATTCACTCATATTTCCAGGATTCAGTTTTGATACCTCCCCAAACTTAAGCTTGTTTTAATTTTGTCCAGAGAAGTCACATCACATATTTCACCACCTTTGAGTAATGAGGAAGCAGAAGTGAATGATCCAAAGGAAAAGTTCTGTCTTTTGTTCTGAATGAATGAATAAAAATAACAAAGAAAGAAAAGAAAGAGGAAGGAAGGAGGGAGGGAGAGAGGGAAAGCAAAGAAAAAAAAGAAAGAAAGGAAATGAATATTGGTAAAAGAAAGAAACACAACAAACAACAAAGTCCAAACTGCCCTTTCTCTGCGGTCAGCAATGTCATGTCAGGGGGGTTGAAGCTGCTTTCACAGTTAATTACTATTTCTTTGATTTAAGTACCAGGAATATTTTTTATCCTCTTCTTTCTTCTGTCCACATTGACAAATAATCAAGGTGTGACGTATACAAATTTCAAATCTCATTTGAAGTTGTGATGCATAAAACTCAGGAGTGCTAACGTCTTATAGAATACAGTACCCACATAAACAGAAAGGCTTAAAACCAAAATAAATCAACTTTCTTATTTCCTGACCTGTACAAACTTAATTATCTAGACCTGATGTTTTAGTAATCAGATTTTCAAATGATACAATGTTCTTTTCTCTTAATTTTATCCTGAGACAAATGCTCTAATTTTATTTGTAGCAGTTGGGGGAAAGTAAAGTTCAATGTCTAATTTTTCTGATATATTTAGAGCTTTTCTCCTTTGCTTTCCAGGAGATAAAATAGAGAAAACAGAAGTGGGATCAAATTATATAAATAAATTATAGTTGGCTTGTCCTTAAACATCATCAGCTGCCGAAAAGAAATGAAGTCGCAGACATACATTAATTTTATTTTGAAAGCTGGTTAAAGGATGGCGTTAAAATTAAAGAGTTTTGCAAGAAGAAAAATGAAAGGGGGGTTGGGACCTACAAACACTTGAGAAATAATGAAGCACCTATATTTTCTTGTCAGTTTCTTCTACAAAAACAGAATTCTGTGTTTGCTTCTTTATCTGCTGTTCCTGGGAATATTAAAGCACTGGGGTATTGGCAGACAATCTACCTGTTTGGCACTTGTTAATAATGGTTACGTTTTGCCCAATATTTTAGCCACTGTTTCACCTTCTCCATATGTTAAAATATCCCCAAGGAAACACCACAAGTTAAATAACAGCAGAACAAGAGGACCTTATAGGTAGACACATGTTTGGTTGGGTTTTATGAGCTTCTTTCATGTCCTTTCAGAATTTATTTATGGAGTTGGGAGAGTCAGAATGTCTTAGTCTATGAAATTTTTTTTTTGGAACTGAACCCAAAAATAATAATGATAAAAAAGCCAACTTTGAACTTAAGTTTTTACCAGCTCAGCCCATGTGCCAACATCAGCCCCTGTTG
This sequence comes from Loris lydekkerianus, assembly GCA_963574355.1. Taxonomy (NCBI): domain Eukaryota; kingdom Metazoa; phylum Chordata; class Mammalia; order Primates; family Lorisidae; genus Loris; species Loris lydekkerianus. The sequence continues at coordinate 15,129 of CAUYPK010036557.1, forward strand.
GCCTCTGTGTTGGTCCTGCCCATGACATGATCTCCCTCCCTCCAATGTGTCTCCAGAGCCAAAACCAGGTAGAGAAATGGGGCTATTGTGCAGAAAATTTTAGGTCAGGATACAGGCCAAAAAACAAAACTGGTTCTGTTTGAAATTGCCTGGCTGCCCTGATTCTGGCTCTTGGCTGGGACTCGGCCGAGTGACGGGCAGCCACGACGCTCGGCACCAGGAACCATGTGGGCTGCGAGGCTGCACTTAGTAACGTCTGCAAAGCCTCCACGTTGGGACGTGTTCCTGTGAAGGAGTCTCAGGACTGTCACAGAGGAGGATAGAGTCCTTCTGAATTTTGCTTCTAACCCCGACTGGCAGACCGAGGGGATTCCTGTGTGCATCGTGTACAAAGTCCTTGTGCCTGCATAGGCACCTCTCGGCCGGAAGATCTCAGCCCTGAGAAGCAGCTGCCTGGTGGATTCCAGAAACCAAATCATCTGCAAAATCACAGGCCAAATTCCAGAAGCTTGCTGCCCCCAGCCACACAAACCAATCAAATTTGGAGGAAACTTGCTCATATAATATCAACACTGATGGATACCAAGGGCCAAAATCTAGATTCTGATTATGAAATCCAAGGTGAAACCTGCCCCCAGGCTGCACCACGCCAGGACGGTGGATGCACCAGATCAAGTGCACCCACGGCCTCCCACGAGGCAACTGCTGGTGGTGCAGGCACTGCAGAGACTCTCTCCTTGACCAGACTGCATTCCGTCTCTTCTGAGGTCTCTTTTCCACTAGGCCTCGACCTTGACCCTGTCCTGTCTCTAGCCTGCCTAAGACTGTCTCCCAGTCGAAGTTTGTCTGATGCCTTCCTTATGAGTAGGGAGGGGCCCTCAGGTTTTAGAAGAGTATTATGGAAATGAAGCGTTCTTCTTATCAACCTATCATGCTTTTGTGATTTTTTTTTTTTTTATTTTTGAGACAGAGTCTCACTCTGTCACCCTTGGTAGAGTGTCATGACATTATAGCTCATAGCAACCTCCTGGCTTCAAGCAATTCTCTTGACTCAGCCTCCTGAGTAGGTGGGACTATAGGCGCCCGCCACAATGCCCCGCTGTTTTTAGAGATGGAGTCTGGCTCTGGCTCAGGCTGGTCTCAAACATGTGAGCTCCGGCAATTCACCTGCCTCAGCCTCCCAAGTGCTGGGGTTACAGGCATGAGCCACCTCACCTGACCCCCCCCATGATGATTTTTGATTATTCTGCGCACAGCAAATGCAATAGCCTTTGATTCTCACTCTCAGAGCAGGACTTGCCATAGTCCATTGCTGCCCAAAGTGACAGTCACTAGCCAAGGCACCAGTGAGGAATTTAACCAAACATTTCATGCTGGAAGGAGGTGGAGGGGAAGGAGGAGGAAGTTATTTAATAACAATGAAATACCCCCTAACATCAAGTTTTCCCCTTTTTTTGTAAAGGAAAGTTGGCCCCTATGTCATCCACTTGCCCAGGCAGCTGCTGGACTCCACCAGTTCTAATCCAGCTGTACCCCAGGTTCCCAACCCCTCTTCCTATGCACCTGCACACCTACCTAGTTAGACCTTCCAAGAACTACCTGCACAGAAGGCACCAGGGGATAGTAAATAATAAACAACTTTTCAATCAAAATCACTTTTCTTTCCTTTACCTAAAAGGAAATGAATTCAAGACTTTCTACCCACAGTTTGTTAGCAAGAAGTGACTTTAGGACAATGTCCACTCATCCAAGATGAACTGGGGAGTTGAGGCAATGGTCTTGCCCCTGGAATCTGGGGGGCAATGGGTGAGGAGGAGCTTACTTTGCCCAAATCTCCCACATTGGACTTCATTAACAGTCACATTCAGGCTCAGCGCCCATAGCTCAGTGAGTGGGGGGCTGGCCACGTACACCAAAGCTGGTGGGCCTGCTAAACAAGGACAGCTGCAACCAAAAAATAGCCGGGCATTGGGGGGGCACCTGTAGTCCCAGCTACTTGGGAGGCTGAGGCAAAAGAACCACTCAAGCTCAAGGGTTAGAGGTTGTTGTGAGCTGTGATGCCACGGCGCTCTACCCAGGATGACGTAGCGAGTCTCTGTCTCAAACAAACAAACAAACAACAACAACAACAAAAAAACCAGTCACGTTCACAAGGCGTCACCAGTTCACAAGTACTTTGCTCTGGTTGTTTACCACGTGCGCCTTCTCTCCTAAATGGTCACTAGGCAAAACTACTCCTAAACTCCCCAGACAAGGAGAAATTAAACTAGAGCTCTCAGGAGGACAGGTGATTTATTCCTTTACTCACTTGGTAAAAAGCTATTCTTTGTGTTTAGTTGCTAAACCAGCTAGCTATTACCCCCCTAAGGGAGTTTTTGTTTAAGCTCCTACCAAGTGTCTAGTGCTGGGCTAGATCCCAGGGATGGTGCAGCAAGTGAAACCATCATGTCCTCATGGAATCTATCCTCTAAGGAGGAGGATACTAAGCAGGTACTCATAAGGATAAAGTAATGATAAGCTATGCAAGAATCACGGAACCTCTCTGAAGAATGAAAGGGGCTGACTTATTTTTTTAAGGGTAGGGTCAGGGGCTGCTGTATTTGTGGAGACCTGATGGATGAGTTAGCTAAACTGGCAAGAGGGAACTCACAGCCCAGTGCAGAAAGGAGGGCTTGCTGGAATTTGTTCTAGGAAATGCAGATGACAGTGTTAGGACGGAGAGACTAAGGGGACCTCACAAATCAAGCAGGGACTGGTTAAGATCAAGTTCAAGGTTGTGAGTGCTGTGCTCCATGCCAGGTACACTGGGAAGTGCTCGGAAAGGCAGGAGGTACCTCCTCCACATCAGAGAAGAGCGCTGTTTACTGAAACTGTGAATAAAGTGCTAATGAACCTGTCCCTACCTCCCTGAGCCAAACCACCCTGCTCCTTCCACGCCATGCCCATCGCTCAAGGAGGAGTGTAACAGAATGAACCTGCAGTGCCCACTCAACCCCCCGATACCATGGCCATGTCCTGATGAGGGTCTCTTACAGCCAAGGACTGGGATTTCTGTCTGCAGAGGGAAAGAGGAACATTAGTGTAGAGTGTGTACCACACACAACAGCACGTCTGCCTCTCAGCTCAAGGAAAACCAAGTAGACTGGTGGCCGCAAAGACCTATGCCTGCCTGCATCCGATTATCCCTTTTTTAATTTTAATTTTTTGGTGTATGAAAGGATGTGAAAGGTAAAATACATAGAACGAATTGTGCTGTTTTAACCATTTTTTAATTGCATGATTGGTGGCATTAGTTATATTTACAGTATTGCTCATCATCACCATTATCTACTTCCAAAAGCTTTTCATCACTCCAAACAGAAGTTCTGTATCCACTGAGCACTCACTCTCATTTCTTTCCTCCCCGCAGCCCCTGATAATGACTAATCTACTTTCTGTCTCTATGAATTTGCCTATTCTGGATATTTCATATAAATGGAATCATACAATAAATACATGATCTTTTAAATCTGATTTTTTTCACTTAATGTCTTCGAAGTTCATCCACGTTGCAGTGTGGATCAGAACTTCATCCCTTCCCATGGCTGGATAATATTCCACTGCAAAGATACAGCACATATGTTCACCCATTCACCTGTGGATGACACTGGGGTTGTTTTCACCTTTTGGCCATTGTGAATAATGCTCCTAAGAACATCAGTATGAAAATATTTGCTTGAGTCATGTTAAATTCTCTTGGGTCTAATATACATTCAAAAAATCATTTTTAAAAACTGCAGTATGATGCACAAAAGAAAATTTACCATCTTAACCATTTTTAAGTGTACATTTCTGGGTGGCCACCACCATTTGCATTTTCATACCTCTTTCAACTTGAAAGACTGAAACTCTATACTTGTTAAATAATGATTCCTCTTTCTCTTTCTTCCAAACCCTTGGCAACCAGTGTTCTCCTTTCTGTCTCTGCAAGTCTGAGTAGTCGATGTGGAGTCACTAGTCTATTTGCCTTTTTGTGACGGGCCTGCTCTTTTCTGGTTATCATTTGTATGGAATATTTTTTTTTTTTTTCCATCCTTTAACTTCTTACCTATTTAGTGATGAGTTGCCTCTATCTTGATGATTTCAATATTCTCTTTTTTGTCTTTGCCAAAAGACGGGTGTGTATCTCTTGGAATTCATTTTACTTGGCGTTTGTTGAGCTTCTTGAATGTTTACGTATCTATCTTTCATCAAATTTGGAAAGTTTTGAGCTGTTATTTCTTGAGATAGTGCAGCTTCCCCTTCTTCTTTCTCTCCTCCTTCTGGTGCTCCCATAACGTGTGTGTCAGTTTGCTTGAAGGTGTTCCACAGGTTCTTCATGCTTTTTTCACTTTTCTTTCTATTTCTCAGACTTGATAATTTCCATGGTCTTATCTTTCAGTTCACTGATTCTTTCTTCAGCCTGCTCAGATATGCCATTAAATCAATTCCCCTAGTGAATTTTTAATTTCAGTTACTGTACTTTTCAGTTCCACAATTGCCTTTTGGTTTCTTTTTAGGTTTTCTATCTTTGTATTGATGTTTTCTTTTTTTCATACAAATAAGTGGACTTTCCTCATGTCTTCCTTTAGTTCTTTGAACTTCCTTAAGATAATTGCTTTAAAGGGTTTGGTAGATCATCCATTTGGTATTTTTTAGGAGTGTTCATGCTGGGTTATTTCTTTTTGTTAAATAGTCCATATTTCCTGAGATTTTTTTTCTTCTTTGGTATATTTTGTGATTTTTCTTTTTGTTGTTAAAAATAGGACTTTTCAGCTTAGCGTTCATAGCACAGTGGTTACAGCACCAACCACAAACACCAAGGCTGGCAGGTTAGAGCTTGGCCTGGGCAAGCTGAACAATAAAGACAACTGCAACAAAAAATAGCTGGGTGTTGTGGCAGGCGCCTCTAGTCCCAGCTACTTGGGAGGCTGAGGCAAGAGAATAGCTTAAGCCAAGAGTTGGAGGTTGCTGTGAGCTGTGATGCCATGGCACAGCCCTCTACCGAGGTCAGTATTGTGAGACTCTGTCTTAAAAAAAAAAAAAGGACTTTGAATCTAATAATACAATACTTCTGGAAATCAGATTCTTCTCCTTCCCCATGGTTTTTTGATTGCTATAGGCTGTGCTTGTGCTGGTCATCAGCTTAAGGTGTAAACACAAGGTCTTCTCTGATATTTTTAAGTCTACGACTTTCCCTGGGCGTGTATTGTGACTTTGTAAATTCCCTTACACATGTAGTTGTTTCTAAGTATCCTAGACCTGAAATATTGGTCTTTCAAAAGAGGAAGAGCATAAAAATAAAGTGAGGAAGAGGAAGAAAAAAAATTGTGTGTGTGTGTGTGTGTGTGTGTGTGTAATAAAAGTGTCCTGGACTTTTAGAATTTATAGAGGTTACTTCAGCCAAAGGGAGTGGGGCTCGCAACAGTGAGGAAAGGGGTGCAGAAATGGTTTCCCCCTAAATGTCTGCACCTCCAATATTAGAAACAGCAATCAGAAATCAGAATACAAATCCCCAGTTACCGGAGCGCCAGGTCCTCCTTGCTCACCCTGGCTCCCATGCGCTGCTTCTTAGTCACTATTGGATTGTGTACACGGCTGTCTGCTATTTGGCTGGGCGTGGGCAGCTGCCATCATGCTTCAAGCTGCAAATGACCCAACCACTTTCCCTGGAAGTTGTAACCCTTTCCATAGACTCTAGAGTTTTATAACAGTTGTATCAGGCCATGTGGGTGCAATGTTGCCTGGCTGGGGAGACAGACCCCAGTGCTGCCCACTGTGCAGACACTCAGAGTTCCCACATTGACTCTTCTTAGCCAATGACTCTGCCAAATGGTTTTGTCACCTCAATTTTCTAATGATGAAGAATTTGGACTTATGTTTTGCAAATTCTATAAGAAGATACGTATTTTTGTTGCCACAAGTCTAACACTCCAGCAAAGTAACAAAAATTAATAGTAGTCTAGCCACCAACATAAAACCACTAGCTATGAAGATGAGTGTGCTGGGTATTTTGTACTAAGTGAGTTGCTGTTGACACGTAACATTCCTGTGAGCACCTGTCAAAATCAGGAAGTAAAATTTTATTCAACAGACCTGTTCTAGAGCTTTTTCTTTAAAAAAGACTGTTGAGGGATTACACCTGCGGTGCATCTTACAAGGGTATATGTGAAACTTAGTAAATGTAGAATATAAATGTCTTAACACAATAACTAAGAAAATGCCAGGAAGGCTATGTTAACCAATGTGCTGAAAATATGTCAAATGGCCTAACCAGTGTATGGTGCCCCATGATCACATTAATGTACACAGCTATGATTTAATAATAATAATAAAAAAAGACTGTTGAGAAGTCTACTCTGAGACAAGTCCTTCTTCCTAAGCCTCTCTGTGAGCAGTCTGTCATTTACAGGCAAGGAAATACTGCAACTTCCTACCAATTCTGGAGAAGTTCTCTCACATTCTCTACTGTGCACCAGGCCTGCGCAGCACCCTGGACTGCATGCCTACAGGGACAGAGGCCAGGGTGCAGCTTGGCTGTGGTCTAGCTTCAAACCTTGCCCAAAGCAGCAGACTGCAGTTACCTAAGACAGGGTTATTAAAGTTGTTTGCAAAGGTCTTGGTGCACAGTCAAGACACCTGACAATCAATCATGCACACTCTCTCAAGGGACAGAACAGCACCACACCATTCCCTGCCAGCAGGCCTGCGCCCTGGACAAATGATGGAAGAACACAACATTATTCTGACTTTTCTTTAACATCCTAGTGCCACTTTTATTTTGTGTAATCCTTTTTGCTTCTGCAGCTTAGAAAACGCTGAGATAAGCCCAAATCTTAAAAAACAAACAAACAAAAAACCAAAACAAAACAAAAAAAAAAACTCGAATCAATCAATCTAATAAACAAATCAAACAACAAAATCAGAGCTATTTTTACCAGAACAAAGTGTAGGAAGAAAAGTACTATTTATCGAAGGCCTCCTGTACTTGAGATTGTTCTGGGTAAATTATTCTCTTATAATCCAATAAGCCTAAAAGGTAAGCTTAACACCCAGATACGAAGCACTGAGTGACAGAGAGAGCAGGGATTTAATGGCAAAACAATCCGAGTTCAAATCTGGATGCTGGTCGCTTTGGGCATTAAATCTCTGTTTTCTTGTTTGAAAATGGAGATGGACAGCACCAACCTTCCAGGGCTGTCGTGGAGTTGAACATGGACATGTCTGTCGAGGGCCTTGCACAGTGGCTGGCACCCTTCAGGGTTAATGCACAGCAGTTCCCTCTTCTCCTGCTTGGTCGGTGGCAGAAGTGGGATTAGAAAACAGGGCTGTGGGCCCCCAACCCAACTCCTTTGCACATCTGTTATGAGAACTTGTCTGAGCTGCTCCTCCACCACCGTGGTGATACGATCAGGCTGGCTGAACCTGAGTGATTCTTTCTTTTCCCCTGGCAAACCACCTTTATCACTTCATGTATCTATGCCCAGATGTAAATCTCTCAGAAGCCAAAATCAAAATGCATAAATCACGCGTCTCCCCACTGCATGATAATGTGCCTTCAGTGCAGTCTGATCGTAAAAACATTTCTGCCAGCTACTTAATGTCATAGACCTACTTAGGAAAAAGGTTTAACTTTGGCAAAAGATAAACCAGAATAATTTCTGTGCTTTGGTTTCTATGGAATTTGCAGAAAGCCAAAAGACGCAGGGAATATCAACAGACTTTCTTGTCCTAAATCTCTCGTCACAGGCCCCCTGTTTTGAATCAGGACACATTTTCTTCTGGAAAGAAAACAATGCAAGCCCCCCGCCCTCCAAAAAACTGTTGTTATGAAAATTGTAGTTTGCATTTACAACTGGAGAAGACTTCAGCCTCATTCACTGTCTTGCTGGTCATAGAGAAATGTGTCCATTGTTTGCTGGGTGAGGAGAAAGAGTCCGAGCTTATAGGGGGGAAAAAATTCAAATCTAGACTCCAGGGAATGCACTGTTTATCTTACTGTGGAATGCTGTTTGCAGACTGGTCTCCCTCCAATGCATGAGCCCATGAAGACAGTCTCACCTGCCAACACAGTCCCCAGCCTGCGTGCCCCTCCCTGGCCCTAAGGACGCTGCAGAGACAGTGGTGGTGCCTTGAGCAAGTGCAAACTGGGAGCGTAAGAGCAGCGCCAAGTTCCAGCTATGCCCCTTTCTCTCTGACTTCATACATGTGGCCTCAATTCTGAGTCTCCATTTTTCTCATTAGCTGACTGCCAAGAGCTGGTGGGGACTGAGGGTTCTACCTGGAATCACATGGTGTAATGTCTGTTCATTTTATTAGAATTTAAAGAGCAGAGCCTGGAGAAATATGTGCTCAGGAGAGCATTTTCCGCTTTTAAATTGAAATTCATACTAGTCTGATTTCTTTTTGATCAGTTTTTTTTTTTTTTTTTTTTTTGTGAAGGGGGAACTAAGCTTTGGAACCTTTGCTAACACAAGTGGCTTCCAAAGTACTAAACTTCGTGCATTAAACGTAGCTTTTATGATTCTCTCTGTAATGGACTCTGATGGAAGGAATGTCAGACCAGGAAGCCAAAACACCCATAACAGAGTCTGATCACCAGTGACACATCTCTGAGCCATTCTGCCTGTCCATCCCCCCATCTGCAGCTCCGGAGGACCATCTCTGCCCTTGAAGAAAATCTGAGCATGATTACATAGAAGGTAGGTCTATATGATGGAACGTGGGGCCCAAATGAACTTGAACCAGCACTGAACCGTCTATGAATTTTCAAGACAGATTACCTCATTAATCAAAGAATGAATGTCAGATGTTTTTAACCTTATTTGGGGCACTGTGTTGAGGTAGTGGATAAAATCTATGAATCTCTCAAGGAAAAAAGTGCACTTGAGGACATACACACAACGTTAGATACAATTGCCAGTGTTTCCTGGACTTCCTGTGGCTCATCTATGGATCATCTAAGTTTTGGTAGAATGCGGGTTAAGGATCTCTTTTACAGCATAAAAGAGATACCAGCATAAAAGAGATACTAATACCATTGCATTTAATCATATTGTTTAAAGATGATGAGTGATCAAATAGAGTTTATTGTGACCTTACCAAAACTGTTCTGTACAGTTTTAAATATGGGTTTCCCCCAATTTTCAAAATCTGCAACATACTTTTTATGGAGTAAGCTCAGTTATTTGGAATATTTTAGTTACCTGAACATTTTATTTATCATCCCTATAAAATCGAGACGAGCTCATGCATATCTTTTGCATTTATAAGTTGAATTTACACTTTGAAATAATGTTGCATAGCAAGAAAGCACAGATTGAATCAATCCAGTGCTCCTTTTTTTTTTTTAATTAAGTCATATACACATAGATCATAATAACATTTATGCATATGTGGGGTACAATGTGTTGATTTTTTTATACACTCTGACGTGCTTACATCAAACAGATCAATATAGCTTTCGCCTCATTTACTTCATTATTGTGTTAAGACATTTATGAGGCAAACTGCCTGCCACTTTCAGAAGGAAACTTTATCCACCATGGCTTATGCCTAAATTTTTAGATAAATTATGATCTAACTGTTAATCAGGTTTCCTGCATTTACATAGCTCTCAGCTAATTGTCTAGGCTCTGCCAAATTCCTCATCAAAAAACGAAATCAAGTGTTAAGTCTGATGCTAAGAAAAATGCATTTGTATAAAAATAAAATCAAGAAAACACATAAACCATGTAATTTGCACATTTAGGAGCCCTGGTGATGAGAGGCAGCATTCCCATGGCAGACGGATTTGCACTGTCCTCACACCCAGGTGAGGGTCTGCTTGATGTTCTCTGAGCACGAGGCTGGAATCAGTCATCAGCATCGAGAATGAAGGAGAAATGAGCAGGTAGGATCACTGAACACGGAGCAAGGTTGCTTCTCCTCTTTGCTATCTGTGAACTTTCAAACAGCAGCATTTTTGGTTGGGTATCGTGAGTCAAATATAGGTCAAATGTAGGTGGTTCAGAACCTTGCAGGAGGCGCCAAGCCCAGAAAACAGACGCCGGTTCACATCCAATCTGCTGCGGCAGGCGAGGTCAGACCAGAAGAGACCGGGCTTCAGGAAGATGCAGGATGCCAAAGCCTGGCGACCGGGCATCGCCAGTGAACTTGGCCTCTCCAGTTCAAGTTTTCTGTGCCTTCCCAGAAACTCAGATTCTGGCCCAGATTAAGTCATAGAAAACCTGGGTCTCTTCCCTAGAACTCCTGTTCCTTCACACACCTTATCCAAGGGCTTTTGGGTCTTCCTGGGTAGTTCTTGCTAAAACAGTGAATCTTTCCACTGATTTTGAGAAGTGTTGGCTGTGGTTATTGAACCTGCAAGCCTCAGAGGGTACATTCTAGGTCTGCTCCTAGTGATCGCCTCAGGCGCCTTGTGGAGTCCTAAGCTGCAGCCCCTGCCGCCTTTGAGAGGAAGCCGTGAGGGGGCCAGACCAGGTGTGGTAGGACGGGAGCCTCCAATCAGTCAGCTGGACTCTCCCAGAGAGGTGGCGGGGAGCTGTTCCCAGGCGTGACCCACTTCCTCTTCCGGCAGGGCTGGGGGTGGAGCCAGCTGGGTCCTCTGCTTCCCTGGGTCAGATGTCTCTGGAGAGACCAGGACATTCTCAGATGTCAGGGGCGATAGGGATCACTTTTCAGACTTTAATGTTTCTTGTCACTTCTCTCACTCTGGAAGCATTATCATAAGGTACAATCTTCCATGGAAAAGTCTGGTCACCCCCAGTGTGTGCCCCAAACCAGACATACGAGCTGGTTGACCTGGTCACCCCTTATATAACCTCAGATTTCCTGATTAACTCCTTTAATCTTAATTGTTTTGGAAAAAATTCAAAGCTTCTAAAGCTCTTTTCCCCAGTCTCCCGGGCACTGATGTTGGGCCCCAGTCTGTATTAGGGCATTGCTCTGGCAGAACAATGACTCTCCCTGGGATTTTAAAACTATAATGAGGCTGTTCTCTTGCTTTGTAACTTTTTATCTCAGCGTGAACTCCGTTCTCATCAAGGAGCTTTGTTTACAGTATTAGAACTTTACATTTTTTTTTATTCCTTAAAGAATAGCTCAAATCAATAAAGGCGTTAGACAGTGGATCACTTCTTTTTTCTTAGAATATTTCTCTTACCTGCATAAGCAAAACTCTCTAAATAATTAAATATACAATAAGTGAAATTATATTTCTTCCAGAGGGAAGAATTTCAAATGTTGACTTTTATTCTAACTTATAAAAAAAACCTCTGCCTCCAGAAGAACATCATCCAGCTAACTATGGGAGCAAATAAATGTTCATGTTTACCTAGCAAATGCCTCAGTACTAATTGGAAGGGATGGACATGTATGATTATGGCTCTGAACTGTACAGAATATCCTACTTATTTATAGGTAGGGGAAGTGAGTTTTATATACTCCAGAAAAAGGTATGAATTCATTGAATATTAATTTTCTCTAAAAAAGAAAATTGGTCTCTCCCTTTTAAAATCTTCTGATTATTTTAGTAAAGAAGTGAAAAGGCAAGGAAGGAGGATAAGGTCACATCCCACTCACAAACGTACACATGCACACATTTCCCACTGGCAGACAGAAGCCTGGGATTTCACAATTTCTGCATTTTTCCATGGAAGATTCCATGGAAGATCTCTATGTTCCCACTGCTAATAATCCTTACACAGAACTGAGAATAAGGTGCAGTTTAGAAGGGGGTCCTGACCTTCTGCGCACAGACAGAGGGCGGGACGGTGTCCCCCACACCACGCACTACACCAGAACAGAGCAGGTCACTTGTAACTCCACAACTTCTCTCTCTCCATCCTCCTCCTGGCCGGCCGGCCTCAGCTCTGTGTTGTAAGAAAGATGGTGTGAACTGTGGCAGAGGAGAAGTGAAATGGGGCCTCTGAAGTCGACCACATGCCTCCAGAATGGCACAGATCTTCCGATTCTCCCTGTCCAAATCAGAACCTTCTAGAATCTGCCACAGGCCTCTCCCAGCAGGCTGCTGCATCAGCACAACTGCTATTGTTGAACACGACCGGTTCTGTGGGCTCTAAGGACGGGCATTAAAGAGCTCGCTAATTTAGATCTCGGTTTCAAAGAGCTTGATGGTTCGAAAATATGTGAAGGCATCTCCCTTCCTCCTTCCTTTCTTTCACTTTTTCCTAATTTCCCCAGTTCTTTCTTGTCACAATACCTGCAGGGTGCCACTATTTGTTAGTAATCCCAGACTGGGAATGCTGTCCCCACGTGTTGACGAACTCTCCTCTCCAAACGCCTACAGTTCTCAGACTGAGCAACATCTGATTTAGACACTCCCAACCAGCCTCCCACCACCAAGAGTAACAAATAAAAAAGTAAATAAGTAAACAAATACGGTGACAGCAAATGCTATCTCGAATAAACGTGATTTATAATTGATTAAGTTAATAAAGAGGGAGGATCTTTCACAAACATGGTTTAGATATGAAAATAATATCAGTTCTCTGGGTTGAACTGTGTCTCCCAAAAAGCTATGTTAAGGTCTGCACCCCTAATGTCTGTGGACGTAACTTTGTTAGGAAACAAGGTCTTTGCAGATAGACTTGTGTTAAGACAAGGGTGGGCCCAAATCCAACTGACTGGATGATGGGGAAATTTGGACACAGACTGGGTAGAGGGCAGAAGGCCAAGTGGGACAGAGCCCGGATTGAAGAGAGGGGCTGCAAGCCCAGGGATGCCTGGGGCGGCCCATGCCGGGAGCATCTGGGAGGCGTCCTCCACTGGAGCTCTGGAGGGAGCACGGCTCTGCAGAAACCTCCATCTCAGACTTCAGGATAAATTTCTGTTGTTTTCAGCCACCCAAGTTTGTGGCAATTTGGCAACCACAGAAAACTCAGACAATAGCTAATCTATATGTACCTCACATTTAGCAGACTGTGCACAGCATTTTATGGGGAGTAACATTCAGGGTCAAGACCCTCTGCTTTTGAGTAACTGAGAAGCTGCAGAACGGTTCTCCTTTCTGCACAGCAGGGCATATGTCTCCACATCTTCAAAATGCCTGTACTTTTGGTTGATGACGGGATAGATTTCTAGAGTCCTAAGTCGAAAGGAAGAAGTGTCCTTTTGGTGACATCAAAACCCCTCCCCTCCTCCATCACTCCCTTTCTGCTGTAGAAGCAGATCATGTTGAAAAAGAAAGGGGGGCGGCCACAGGGGGGGCCCTCTCTGTAACCCCACCCTTCATCCCACAGGGCTGGCAGTCTTGTGAACTCAGTTTACTGGCCTCGCCAAGATTCTGTTCTGATCACCCATTTCAAAGGCCAAACCATAAACAACAATGTTAAAGAAACTCCCTTACACATCAGTACAACTCACGTCTTTTTCTTACTGAGTGTAAACCCGAACAGATGCATTTCCCAGAGGACTCACGCCCACTGCCTGCTTCCCATAGGACTGTCCCTGTGGTCAGCACCCCCCCCCCCCAGGCTTCCCTGTGGGAGGTTCAAAAGACAACCCTTCTGACGTTCATTTATCTAGAGTAGAATGTCATTGCGCGGATGTGCAGGTGAGGGGGGTGCCCACACGTGGAGAGCTTGTCTGGAAAGTGATTACCCTTCCTTTTGAATTTCACTTGTTGGTAGGCTGCCTGGACCTCCTGCAGCTCCTACCTCCTCTGCCTGTGTGTCCTCTGGCCCTTCCAGTGTCCAGTATGTGCATGGCCCTTCTCACCAGGCAACGGATCCCAGTGTGTTGCAGGCCCTAGGCCACTTTCCCCTGTTCAGATGCATCTGTCCTGCAGTCCATTCCCTTGGCAACCTGTGCTTTTCCACCTGACAGTGCATGGCGGAAGACAGTCACTTTCAGCTGCTTTGGGTTAATATGTTACTTCTTCCTCAAAGACCACAAAGCCTTCAGAACTTAGCTGTCAGGGAGAGGAATGCTGGTGAACAGGGCTGAAGGGGCTGCAGAGTTCCTGAAAGCAGGAACTGAAGTTTACGTGCATTTTCAATCTAAGTTCAGCCACTGGCCAGCTGTGAGACCTGGAGGTCCACACCTGTGAGCTTCAGTTTCTTCAGTTTGATGCTGCGGGCACTGAGCATCTGTCATGTCTGGACTCTGACACGAGAGCAACGATGTGACGCAGGGACGTGATCCCTGCTCTGTAAAGGTGGAAAAGACTAGCAGGGTTAACATGTGCAAACAAGGGGGAAATGTGAGCCTGCAAGATGAAGAGAGTGTTGGCTGGCAGGGAACGGAGAAGTGTGGCATTCTAGAATGAGGAAACTGCAGGGAGGCCCGACGGTGTGTGCAGACGCGCCCTTCCTGGGAATGACTTTCTGAACAAGAACGACCCACTTGCTTTCCTGGCCTCTGTCTTTTGTTCTGCCTCTGATTCAGACCCTAAGCCCCTTGCTAAAAAGAGTTTGGACTTGTTTGTAAAAGCAAAGAGGAAGTCCGGAAGATTCCTTTTAAAACATTTTACAATGAAAAGTTTTAATAATCTACAAAGCAGGAGAGAAAAGGATGATGAGCCTCCATGTTCCCATCACTCAGTTTCACAATTATTAACTCGCGATCATTTTTTCCCTAAAATATCTCCACCTGTTTTCCCACTCCCATTGTATTTTGAAGTATACCTTAAGCATTATAGCATTTCCTCTATAAATATCATTGTGTGCATGGCTAGCAGATAAGAATGATTGAAAACATAAGGGCTAAAAATATTAATAATACCTTAGCATCATCAAATATCTAGCTAGGGTTCAAATTTACAATTGTCTCGTAACTGTCGTCACTGACTTTCGGAATTTTGGTCTGATTCCTGATCTAAATAAGGTCCAGAATTGTGATTGGCTGCTGTGTCTTTCAAGTCTCTTTTTAGTCTCTAAATTCTTCCTTCTTCTACCCATTTTTCTCTCAATCTCTCCCTTTTTTCCTTGTAATTTATTTACTGAGGAAGTCAGGTTTTATTCCGTAGAGTTTTCCATAGCCACGAGTTTACTGATTTCATTCCCACGGTATTAACATCTGCCTCTGTCCTCTCTATTTCCTGTGACTTGACTGGTGGTGGTGGAGGGTGGATCGCTTACAGGTTCTTTTTAATTTGGCAAGACCGTTTCATAGGGGAGGGCAGTCCTTCCACCAGGAGACATGGTAACTGTGCTTTCCTCATTTATTAGCTGGAATACTTCTACAAAGACAGCCAGTCAACCCATCCTCTAATATTTGGTCACCCAATGATTTATTTCACAAAACTAACAGGAGAATAAGACAGATAAATCAAAAAAGACTTGGCTCTTTCTACTTATCCATTATTTTCCAAGTGTGTTCATTTTCTGGCACTCTCCAGTGAAGATCAGTGAAAGTTGTTTTTTATGGTATCATTATTTTGTTTTTGGTATCATCACAAAATCACGGGTTTACACATGTTCAGGAAGCTTCAATCTACTGCACTTCTCATCACATCCATGCTCAAATGGTCCCAGCTGCAGCCGGTGGGAGCCTCATTAAGTGGTTCTGAGTCCTTAGGACAGGACCTCTTAGACTCTGAGGACGCCTTTGCTCTGTGGTCTAACAAGATATTCCAAACTCATCTTATACATTTCCAGTCCCAGACCTGGAATTACCCACCTCAGAAGGTGCTGGGGGGAGTACATGAAGTTAGTGCCGCCTACCTCACAAGGTGCTGGGGGGAGTACATGAAGTTAGTGCCGCCTACCTCACAAGGTGCTGGGGGGAGTACATGAAGTTAGTACCGCCTACCTCACAAGGTGCTGGGGGGAGTACATGAAGTTAGTACTGCCACCTTGCAGAGTGCTGGGGGAGAGTACATGATATTAGTACTGCCTACCTTGCAGGGTGCTGGTGAAGTGCATGAAGTTAGTACTGCCAGCTTGCAGAATGCTGGGGGGGAGTACATGAAGTTAGTACTGTCTACCTCACAAGGTGCTGGGAGGAGTACATGAAGTTAGTACTGCCTACCTCGCAGGGTGCTGGGGGAGAACATGAAGTTAGTAGCAGGGTGCTGGGGAAGTACATGAAGTTAGTACTGCCTACCTCACAGGGTGCTGGGGGAGTACAGGAAGTTAGTACTGCCTAACCCGCAGGGTGCTCGGGATTACATGAAGTTGAGGAGAAACAAGGGTAGCAAAATATGTGATACCTAGTAAAAGTAAAGATTTAAAAACGTGCCTAGTTTTATCTGTAACATAAGAAGTGGGCCTAGGTCACACCCAAGCTCTGTACAGTTCTGTAAGCCCCAGCCCCCTCCCCAGTCACACCTGCATCAGCCTCTAACAAGGCCACAGAGTATTAATAATGGATCCTCCAGCATTTGCCTAAACCACATTTTATTGATTATTTTATTGAAAAGATGATATAATGAATGTCATGTTGCCAAAAGAAAACTGGATTGTATATTCTTCTACGGGGTGTTTTTCTTATTTAGTATCTATGTTGGCAACTTTCATTTTAGAAAAGCTTATAACAATATTTTAAGACATTGCTCCTATAACTGACAAATGCAAGAAATTTAAAAAACTAGCAAAGGTCCTTAAATACTGATCAGCTGGCTCAGAGCTCCTTAAAATACCATCTAAGATGGTCATCTTGATTAATGATTGATGTAGTACTTTGGTTTTTAAAATGCCATTTTGCTCTAAGACAATGCTTTCCCAGAATTTTCACTGCTCATTACATCAGCGATGCCCTACAAACCTTTCTGAGGTTATCTGATTCTCTAATATCTTATTTTTTTGAGGGTTCCATAAGAACAATTTTTGAATCAAGATTTTAAGGATTGAAATAGCCATCTTGCAGTTACTATAGCCACGTTAGTTGCTAAAGAGAGATTAAAACTGTTCATAAGATCCATAGCTTTTTAATAGTAAGGGAAATACAATCTATACTTGAAAAATTTCAGGCAGAGAGAGAGAGAGAAAAGCTGATCCTAAGCTCACTTGCCAAAGATAACAACTGTATCCCTCCAAGGCCTCTTCTCCACGGCGCACTCATATACATAGGTGTTAAATGTTTCATGGCAATGTACATTTTACTCTGTAATTGCCTTTTTCCATATGTCGTGAAATATTAAGTTAAAATATATCTTCACTTGTCCATGCCTGGTGGACCACTTCACTGTTCTAAGTAGTTACTCGGTATTGCCCAGGGTGAATGCTGAACGCGTGCTGGTTTACCCGGCCAGCTTTATCGTTAGCCATCTACGCGGTTTCCAATTTATTTTTATTAAAAATCGTTATTAATCAAAACAAACAGACAAGACTCTGAATCAGGTCTGCATAGATGGCAGGTGCATTTCTATCATTTCTATGTATCTTTACAATAACAATAAATGAATAACAAAAGCAGTACTCAAATGCAGCTTTTAAAAAGTGCTACAAGGGAGAGAGTCCCTACAAGGAACTATTTTGTTTTTAAGAAAAATTTGGCTGCAAATTTCTGCATCTCCAAACCCATGCTTCTGCCCTTACTCTCAGTGATGACGCTATTTTCACCCCTCAGAGACCGCACTTGCCTTTGCGATTTGGGGCATCACAGGCCGCCTCTTGCTGGTGCGTCCCCTTTCCCCCTCCAGTGAGAAATTAAGCCCTGTGTGTCATTTTACTCAGGGAACAGGATATGCCCTGTGGGAGGAGAGGTGGGCAATGGTCACCTGTGCTCCAGTGCCACACCCGGCAGGCGGCAGGGCTGTCGTCCTCTGCCACACCTCTGCTCACAGCCAAGGCCGCTGAGCTCCAAGAGGGCTGAGAACCTGCCCTCCTCAAGAATGGACCAATGGAACTCATGGAGCAAGCAAGGAAAATGCTTTTAATATAAACTGTCATCTCTCCCCATTCTTTGGTTTATGGGTGCTCTTAAATTGATAAAATCTTAAATTTCACCATTACCCCTAAGCCTTCACGAGCAGGCTGTTATGTTTTTAAGCTCATGCTCTTTTTGCAGCCACTAAATAATTAAGCAGTCCTATTTTGAGTAAAACAGAACATACCACAAGTATCTGTTGCGTAATGGAGCTGGGGACGTGGCAGTCTGGGACTTTTTTTTTTTTTTTTCTGTTAAATCATAGCTATGTACATTGGTATGATCATGGGACATCATGCATTAGTTTCACAGACCGGTTGACACGTTTATAACACACTGGTTAACATAGCCTTCCTGGCAATTTCACAGTCATTGTGTTGAGATATTTACATTCTACATTTACTAAGTTTCACATATACCATTGTAAGATGCACCACAAGTGTATTCTCACCAATCCCCCTCCTTCAATCCAC